>PVKA01003658.1:82203-107486 GCA_004027165.1 Ctenomys sociabilis | reverse complement strand
GAGACAGGGTCTCACTATGCAGTTCAGGCTGGCCTTAAGCTCACTTTGTAGCTCAGGCTGGTCTCAAACTCACAACAATCCTCCTGCCTCAGCCTCGACAACTTCTTTGAATAACTCACTATTGTTGTAGAATGCTGGACTGTGTTGGATTGTGTTGTCGAGTTTAAGCACCTAAGTTAGTTGAATGACAATAGAGTGCCCGCCTTTGACAGGTGGAGACAAAGGAAGGGGTGTAGAAAGAAAAAATCATGATGTGTGTGTATAGACAATACAGTTGGGATAGATAATGCTGTGCTTCTACATAATTCTATGAGAGGCAAAATCTGTACTAATGGTGGTTGGACAGGATATTAAGTCAGCTTTTAGTACTACGGTCATCCACTGGGAAAATAATTATTGAATTTTTGATTGAATTCAGGTATAAAAAATAAGATAAGTAAGCAGCTACACTCTTAATTTACTGATAAGAGATATCTGCTAAAATAATATCTGTAAATATAATATCATGTATGTACCTTGTACAATACCAAAACATTATGAAAACAGTTTGCAATGTATTAATTTATCGAATCTGTCTTGTTAAGGTGTCTTGAAACTGTCTGATTGACATTTGTAGTTCAATAAAATAAAAAATAAATAAAAAAAGAAAGATGAAATAGCAGAATATTGCCATTCTTTTTTTAATATATAAATTTTCATCGTGTATATTCTACAAAATTGCTTTCAACAAAGCTTTTATGTCTTACACCTTATGGGAAAGAATTAAAATGTTATCTATAAAGTCCAGCAATTAAAATGTTATCTTTTCAGATCATATATCTTAAGATCTAGTCTGGTTTATGTCTAGTTGTCCCTCAAAGCCATGGAGCAGAGACTTCTAGGGTTTGAGATTAATTCATGATCAAGGCTGGGATTATGGGTTTTAGTGCTGCTGGGATTATGGGTGTGAGTACTTCCCCAAGCCTGAGTGGCTAGCCAGAATGCACCTTAAGGGAGACAGATTCCCCCCTCTTGCCATTGTTGCTGCCACTCTTCCCCTTGCTCTCTCGCTCTTTGCAGCAGCCACGAAAGGTTGCTCTCTGCCTTGTGCCACTCTGCCTTGGAGCCAGCTGAATATGGGCTGAAACGTTCAGTAACTTTGAGCTAAATAAACCTTTTCTTCCCTCATTTGGAGGGTCCTGTGTTTGTCCCAGCAATGAGAGAAAACTAACTGAAACTAGATCTATTTATATTCTTGTGTTGCTTCTGAAATTAGATCTCAACTTAATTGTTTAGCAGATCCTCTGGGAGGTACTTTAAAGGCTTCTAATTCAGCAGTAGCTTCTCTTAGTTCTCTAGTTCTACTATTTTCCAACTCTTGATGCATCTTGATGAGGTAGTTCTTCATGCTGTTGTTTGAAGGCTGTGGGTTTAAAGTATGAACTACTAAGTATTCTCTAGAAAGAAAACTCCTGTGTAGCCCCAAACTATAAGTAAGATTTCTGACACAAGAGGCCGGGGTGATGGCTCAGTAGATTAAGCATTTCCCTGGCAAGTGCAAGGGCCTGAGTTCAATCCTTGGTTCCAGAAAAAAAAAAAAAAAAGATTTTTGACACAAGGACAAATCTAGGACAGGTTCTGTACTAACAGGGCTCAGTAAAGATTTGCTTTGCTGTTCTTCCACCAGACGTTTGGTATTGGCTTCTTCTAGCCTCTCATTAGCTTTGTTTAGCTTACTGGACAATGATTTTCTAGTACTGAATTCTTTTATATAGAGCTGCTTATATTTTTCCAGTGAATATTGCCATTCTTCAACTTCTAATCAACTAATGGATTTGGGCAGTGATCACCACTGGTTATTGGTATCACCAAAAGCTCACTTCCTTTGCCATCAATTTATGAAATGTATCCAAATAAGATCAAGCCTCCAAATCTAACTCCCAACTCACAGAACGTGAAAAAAGTTGTTAATTGGCCCCACAGGGATGCAATCTGCAAAGCTGTGGATAGGCTCTGCAGTAAATACCATGAATTTCTCCAACAACTGAATTTCAAGAATAGATATTGAAAGAGGATTAAGAAATATTTAAAGGAAATAACAACTACTTTAAATTTATGGGTGTTCTCTGAATCCTGATGAAACCAACTGAAAAAAAAAAAAAAGGAAACAGGGAAAAGGAGAAAGCAATTAGAGATAAATAGATCCAGTCAAGATACTCAACATCAAAAGGATTTGTCAATATTTTATTTATTTATTATTTATTATTAATTAATTAATTTTTGTATTTTAGGGAAGAATCTACAGGATGTTCAGGATCTCACTACTAGATCAGACTCAGTGATCTGCCTGTTTACAACCTCCTAAGAGCTAGAATTACAGGCAAGTGCCACCACTCCCAGTTTCAATTGCCATCTCAGGGTGCCCCAGGGGGTGGGGCTGGCATAGCAGGCCCAGGGATCAAAATCCCAACCCCTGCACCTGAAATTGCAGGTGCTTTAATCTGCTAAGCTATTTGGTTGGCCCTATTGTCAATATTTTTAGATATGATGAGATGATGTTTTTAAAATAGTTTATCTTTGACAAATGCATACTAAAATATTTCCAAATAAAAAGACACTGCATGTAGAATTTAAAAGCTAAAATACTCTAACAATCTTCTCAAGAGAAGTAGTGGGCATGGATGAAACAAATTTGACTAGGAATTGTTCATTATTGAAGTTAAAAGATGAGGGTTCATTCTCTTCTCTTTACTTCTGAATGCATAAAAATTTTCATAATTAAAGCATTTTAGGGGCCAGGGAGATAGCTCAGTAGAATAAGCCCTTGCCTGGCAAGCACAAGGGCCCGAGTTCAATTCCCAGTTCTGCAAAAAAAAAAACAAAACAAACAAACAAACAAAAAAAACCAAACCAACAAAAAACCCAAAAAAAACCAAAAACAAAAACCCCCAACTTTTTATTAGGCTGGCGAGATAGCTAGGCAGTCTAAGCACCTGCCTAGCAAGCACAGAGACCTGGGTTCAATCCCCAGTACCACATGCCGTGCTGATCATCTAACCCAGGTATGGTGGCACTTGCTTGTAATCCCACCATAGGGGAGGTTGAGACAGGAGGATAACTCTGAGTCCAAGCTGCATAGTGAGACCCTGTACCAAATGAATAAATAAAATAATTTTTAAAAATAAAAAAAATTATTGGCAATTCTAGTCCTTGTTGATACTCTTTTGGATAAAATTTTGTACAGAATCACAATTCTTGATGTATTAAATGTTATTAAAAGAAATATATTGTTTTTTTTGTCTTTTTGTATAATATTTGTCTTTCACATATAATGGCCAATCAACAGTGATCATTATGTTTATCTGTTTGATCAAAATGAATATGACTGAAAAGTGAAAATGGAATGTCTAGCAATGTGGTTGAAATGGCAGAAACTCCACCCTCCAACTCTTGCTTCTCCCTTAACTCTCCCTTAACTCAGTACATGTGAACATGTACTGAGAGATGACTCTGTGCAGACACTGTTGTTTTTATTTTTTGTCTTTTTGAGACAGGGTCTCACTATGCAGTTCAGGCTGGCCTTAATCTCACTTTTGTAGCTCAGGCTGGTCTCGAACTCACAACAATCCTCCTGCCTCAGCCTCCCAAGTGCTAGGATTACAGGCATGCGCCACCATGCAGACACTGTTTTAAACACCTTGCATTAACGTAATTACTGAGAATAACCCTATGAGGGTGGACAACTATGATCTTTCCATGGAGTTGAAGGGGCTTACCTTCTAACAGATACAGTGTGTGTAGCTGGCTTGCAGTCTTTAATGATTTTTTAAAAGTCTTTCATTTATTTCTTTGGTACAGGGTCTTGCTATGTAGTTTAGACTCATAGTGAGTCCTCCTTTCTCAGCCTCCCAGCACTGGGATTCAGCCATCCCCTGATTCCAGGGCCAGCAAGGTATGCAGTACTGGGGATCCAACCCCAGGCAGGCACTTAGACCACAAGCTATCTCCCCAGCCCCTAGCTTGCAGTCTTAACCTTGGGTTATAACACCTCTGCTATATAGTATAACTGAAGAAACTGGAATGTAGATGAATGAAAGTAAAACATTGTTTCACATTTTGTAAAAGTGGTATATTTTATCATCAAAAAACATATGTAGCAGAAAAACACTAGACTACATTAGACTCTCGTGTGGCATCACACAAAGCCATTTACTCCTATTTACAATGCCTGTGATTGGTTTAAAAAGAAACCGAGGGCCTGCCATGCCAGCCCGCCCCTGGAGCGTGCTGAGACCGCAATTGAGACCGGGCGTGGGGGCGCTTGCACCTGCAATCCCAGCACTTCGGAGGCTGTAAACAGGAGAATCACTATGAGTCCAATCAAGTAGTGAGACCCTGAACACCCTGTGAACCCTTCCCTAAAATACAGAAATAAATAAATTTTAAAAAGAAAAAGAAAAAAATAAAAAAGAAACCAAAAAGCAATTTTGGCCAGTAACACATGAGAGAAAATTTAGTGGTGGGAATTTTACAAAGGTGTTCTTTGATCCTATAGAGAAAATTTTTTCTTTCCATATTTAAACATTACCCTATGTCACTTGAAAACATGACAGTGACTTTAAAACCATGCAGCAGACTTGGCTTCACACTGGTGATATCAGAGCTCAAAACACAGGAAGCCTTCGATTGGTAAAGGTCCCCTGCATTACTGACTGGACAGCCGTGGGCATTTCCATTCAAATGCACTGACCACCACAGTTTTGTTGTTTGCTTTGTGTCACTCAGGTCTCAGCATCCCAGCAGGGAGCAGCCAACTGGCTTTGCCTGGGCCTGCTGAGTGACAGAGAAGTGTCCCTGTAGATGTTAGCACAGTCACCACCGCGCACAGTGAAGAACTGATGATCAAAATGGAAAAGGAGAACCGGGGTACGCTAACACGTAGGAGAACATGTTGGCTAGCATGCTAGCTAACACCACCAACGAGAAAACATCCTACAGAGAAAACTAAAAGCTTTTGTTTCATCTTAGCATATGACTGTATATAAAGTATGGATTCATAGGGTAGAATAGATATTTGATAGGGTAGCATAGGACTAATGCACCTGCTTAGGAAGAAGCAGTGACTGGGGTTCGATTCCCAGCATGCTGTGCTGGCCCTCCCCCTGGGGCGTGCTGAGACGGCAACTGAGAGTGCGCATGGTGGCATGCGCCAGTGATCCCAGGGCTTGAGAGGATGACTATGAGTCCAATCTGTGAACTCACACCCTGTAGACCCTCTACTAAAACAAAAACAAAACAAAGAAAAATCAGAACACGAAATCCTAACTACAATATTTATTTATTTATTTATTTTGGTGGAACCAGGAATTGAACTCAGGCCCTTGAGCTTGCTAGGGAAGCGCTTATTTCACTAAGGCATCTCCCTGGCCCCTATTTTTATTATGTAGACCTCATGATGATTTAGAGTCTCCTACTGAGCACTTAAAATATATCTTTTTATTTTTGCTTCAATCTTAATTTGAGAATGCATCAATTCTTCAC
Organism: Ctenomys sociabilis; assembly: GCA_004027165.1. Taxonomy (NCBI): domain Eukaryota; kingdom Metazoa; phylum Chordata; class Mammalia; order Rodentia; family Ctenomyidae; genus Ctenomys; species Ctenomys sociabilis. Next base: position 101,966 of record PVKA01003658.1, on the reverse strand, counting down.
AATTTATTAAAAATATCAAAGGTCCTGGGGAGATGGCTCAGTGGAATAAGTGCTTCCCTGACAAGCACAAGGGCCTGAGTTCAATTCCTGGTTCCACACACATAAAAAAAGCTTTCTGGCTCCCATGTCATCATTGTGGCCACTCTTGGTGGAGGGCCATCTGCACCCAGGGCAGGAAGGTGGTGGCCGCAAAGAAGATGACAAAGTCTGTGGAGTGCGATAACTCTAGGCTCCAGCTTGTTATGAAAAGTGGAAGATACGTGCTGAGGTACAAGCAGACGCTGAAGGTGATCAGACAGGCAAAGCGGAATTGGTCATCCTTGCCAACAACTGCCCAGCCTGAGGAAATCTGAGGTAGAGGACTAGGCCGTGTTGGCCAAGACTGGTGCCCCCACTACAGCAGCGATAATAGGGAGCTGGGCACAGCACGTGGAAAATACTACAGAGTACGCACGCTGGCAATCATGGATCCAGGTGATTCTGATAGCATTAGAAGCGTGCCAGAGCAGATTGGTGAAAAGTAAAACAAGCAGAAGCTTTTGTTAATAAAACCTGCTGCAACTTGAATAAAAAAGAAAAAAGAAAAAAAATTTCACCCTTAAAGTTACAAGATAATGTTTGGGATGGCATGTGTATTATTGTCACAAATATGTTCCATTAATATAAATCCATAAAATATTCACCTTTGAAATTGTAAAAGGTATTTATGAAGAATAAAATTAAAGCTTAACTACTTTAAATTATGTTCATATAATGGTTTACAGATAAGGGGGAAAAGAGATGGAGAGTTTATTTTGAAAATGCACACCAGACATTATGTACGCTTTTATTGGACTCCTTCCAAATACAAGATAAACCTGTGGTACCCTATATGATGATGACTAAGCTAATTACCCTCCTATAGTCCGCAGCACAGAATGGAAGACCCACACTCAATTTTAAATGAGGAAAGTTAATATTTTCTTAGAACGCAGGAAAAAAAATGAGCTGGAATTAGGCAGGATGTAGGATAAATACTAGAAATATAGTTTGACTCAAAAAGAGAATTGTAGAATTTCACACTTCAAATTAATAAATCAAACCTGTAGAGTCATGATTACAGCAGCGATAAAACACCTAATTTTAGGAAAGGCATTTGTACAGCAAGTAGAACTAGATTGGAGTGGAGTTAAGACTGGAAACAAAAACACAAGACAAAGATATTTGAGGTGGGGAGAATATACAGTGATAATGTAATGGAGAAGGGAGGTGGATATGATGATATCTGAAAGGTAGGATTCAGAAGACATTGGGTAACCAGAATGCAAGGACTGAAACAAAGAAAGGAGGTGGAAGAGGGCCAGAGAGATAGCTCAGAGGTCTACGCACCTGCCCAGTAAATGCAAAGACCTGGGGCTGATTCACGGGACATAAACATAGGCTTCCTTAAAACAGCAGCAGAGGCATCACCCAGGAGCTGTTAAAAAATACAAGTTTCAATTCCCTCTCCCATCCCCATTCAGATTATCTGAATCAGAAATTCTGAAAATGATGCCCACTAATCTATGCTTAACAATCTTTGCACTAAATTTTGATCTACAGATTTAAATAGCACTTGAATCTAGTAGCTTCCAAACATAGCTGTACATTGGAAATACCTTGGAATCTTAGAAAAGGAAAATACCTAGCCCAGCATTTCTACCTTAATGGGGCTACAACATGATGCAGGCAACAGAAGTTTTAAATATTTCCCCAGGCAAATTCAATATGTGTCCAACTGAAATCATGATAGATGCTGGCTCTGGATGGGGATGCTCTATAGACATTTTCCCAGACAGCTGTTTTCTGTTGAATTCCCATACAAGCACAGAAGCCTTTAATGTAACTAGCTTTTCTGAAGTTTCTATATCTACTCCATATGCAAACAAACAAAAAAAGTATTAGAAAGGGCCAGCGAGATAGTCAGCACACTAAGAACCTGCATTGGCAAGTATGGGGACCAGGGTTCCATTTCCAGCTCTGCATGCCTCGCTGGCCCTGCTCCTGGGGCACGTTGAGCTGGCGACCGAGTCTGGGTGTGGTGGCGCATGCCTAATTTAATCCCAGCACTAGGGAGCCTTAAAACAGGAGGATCACTATGAGTCTGAGCTGCCTCGTGAGAACCCTATACTAAATACATAAATGAAAAAAAAAAAAGTAATGGAATTATCAAAACATGAGCATTTTACGCAGGCCTCGGTTTTTCAAAAGTTCTCCCTGACATTACTTAAATCTCTGAATCTTTCTAAAAACTAATTATCTAGAAGCTATAATACATTCTTCTCTCTTCTCCCTTTTCATGACAAAATTTGAACGCGTCAGCCCTCCTTCTTTATTAGTCCACATCCTTGATTAGTGGTTAAGCACCATGCCTACTGGGGAGCAAGGCTCCTGGGATTCAGACCTCAGCATCAGCAATGGTGGCTCAGTGGGCTTGGGCAATTTACTTCTCAGTGCCTCAGTTTCCTCATATTAAAGCAGAAATAATAAGAAAACCCACTTCCTAGGGTTAGCTGAGAATTGAATTAGTTAAAACATGTAAAATTCATAGAAAATACTTGCCAATAGTAAATACCATGCAAGTATTTGGCAACTTTTTTTTTTTTTTTTGGTGGAGCCAGGGATTGAACTTGCCAAGCAAGTGCTTATTCTACTGAGATAATGCCCTGGCCTGGTAAATCTAAATTGAAAAAAAAAAGTAGGGTGGAACATTTACTGTAAACCAAGAAGCTCTTCAAGAGTTTTTTTAGTTGGAAGGAGGATGTTTTAATCAGCAGAGCCTAACCCAGGGCCTCCAGGAGACAGACACAGCATAGCAGCCCTGGAAGTTGACTGCCATATGCTTAACAACACATGCATGGCTTGTATCTCTGAATTCCAGCTTCTTAGCACAGCAAGTTTCTCCATCATAATTGCTTTCATTTCATTCCATGGTTTTGATGGTATATAAAAAGTATCATTTCATGTGATATTTTCCAAGAGGTTAACAGCAGTTTGGGCCTAGTGATTTTAGGGAAAATATCCCCAAATGGAGACAGAACAGAAACAGGCCTGCACTGCATACTTCTTACCTGAGCAGAGCTAGCCAGAAAAATCAAGTGGCTCTAAATCATGCAGGAAAATATATCAGCAATGCTGAGGGAAGCAGAAACACAGAAGTTAGAAATGACACTGAAAGTGGCTGGGAAAAGATCTAAAACATCAGAAAGGCATTCCTGACAGCTTTGCTGTTAATTTGCAGAAAGACTGAGACACTATAATCTCAAATATGCTGCCAAGAAATTAAAGCATTATTTAAAGTTTGATGAACTTGAAATCACAGCCAGCTCTGCTATTATCTGGGCCACAGTCATTTGTGAGTCACCTTAGCCTCTCTGAGATTCAGTTTCCTGCTCTCTAAAATGTAGCATTGACTAATGATTCCAGAGCCCCTTTGAGCTCAGAAGCTTGCTACTTTAAGATCTTCCAAGAACAGAATGCTTTCTTTTTTAATTTGTTGAGCTATTAGAGGGATCCTATGTCTCACTTTTTGAGCAATAATACTGTCTACTCTTAAAAATTTATTCTTTAGTGCAACCTACTTAATTCATTCTACCTAAGATGAAAAGCATGGGTAGGCAATAAAATCACCAGAGTAAGATGATATTGTGACCTGCATAGACAGTAATGGATTACAGGTAGTCCCCCCTAACTGACCAGAAGAATGTGAGAGATGTTGCTTATGAAGAGAAGGAGCAGGTCCACATGTGTCACAGTGTCTTACATTTCATGGACCTCACTTAGAACTTCTAAAATAGTGGTAGAGAAGGTGGACTGATCTGGAAAGCTTTCAAGGCAGAGTTATCTGAGGTGGCCACAGGGCAAAGTGATTTGGGATAGGCCCATGTGTGAAATCTTCTTCAAGAAAAACATCACTCAGAGTGGTTGTGGAATGCCTATGACACCCCAACTGTCATAATGACAGCTGCTTGGAATACTGGGAAAAAGCAGTCAAAATTGAGATTTCCATGGAAATTGAGGAGCTAAAGTTGCCACTGCTACTGCCACTCATGGCCCAATAGCATTTGAGAACTTTGGGGAAGATGATGGTAGACCCTGGTCCTTGCCTTGTCTGGCCAGGTCCTCCATTTGCTCCTCAGAGAGACAGCAGTGGTATCTCATTAGACCAGGATAAGAAAGGAATTTCTCTATGGTTGTCAACAGAGTCACTCACAGATATGGCAGGAAGACAGCAGAACTATCCTTTCAGCTCAATGTCAGTACAGCTAAAGGGACAGGTTTAATGACTGCTAGTGATACACATACCCTCAGGCTGTTGAAGGAAAAACAGGAGTTGAGCCTCACTCTCCTATCTCACTGAAATGCCTGGATATGTTTTCTCTGATTGTTACTATACAAAGTCCCTGTTCACACAATGAGCTCACCATATGAAGGCTCATGATACCCTGAGAGAAACTCTTTGCTAGACTCTGAAGGACTCCAGTCATACTTCCATACAAAAGTAAACCTCCAGAGACTCCCTCGCCAATGACTCACAGACCAATTACTCCTGGGGCCATGAAAGTCACAGCCTCCACATCTCAGAGTTAAGGCAGAAGCCAGGTTTTTTATTCTGCTCATTCCATAAGGAATATTTTTTCATGTTATCAGTATTTCTAAAGCCATATAAAATATCATGCTCCTGTCAACATCAACGTTAGGTAATCATTCTGAAGATGAAATGAGTTTCTAGAAACTGGGGTAGTTTTTTTCACATGTAGTTTGAGCTTGTTGCTCCCAGTGTGGCATTTATCATTTTGATATTTCTAAGCAGCACAAAAGGCTTGTGTCACATGTAAATTTACCAGTAGTTTTGCCTAAGTTATACGTAGCTGCCTTTATACAGCAATGACACATGTAATCAGTGAACATATCTAGCTAAACACATAATCTCAATCTTTACAAGTTTTATTATCATATGTAATGATTTCAAAATTATAAAACATTGTTTATTAAAGATGGTGTCTTGAAAAAAGTGAGTGCTCATGGAAGTGATTTCAGGGAATCATAAGCTTCCTAAAAAGAGATGGTTTCTGATCAAAATAAAATTTTGTTGGGGGTACATGTCCTAGGAAATTATTCCAGTATATATATCACACTAGTGTATATATGTTATATACACTAAAATTTTTAAAATACAGCTATTGAAAATACTGATGTTCTATAATGAATGCCTTGTAGGTTCCGTTAAACTGTAACATGAGTAAAGAGGATCACAAAATTGCTGAGTAAAGTATAAATCACTATAAAACATTAATAACGATATAAGTAAAAGATCATTTTTGTAATCCTTTTGAAAGGTTCTAGTTATGTTTTCCCTCTATAGAGTTCATGTTCCCATGGATTTCCAGAAAAGAATTTTGTGTTTGGAAGAAGAAAAAGGAAGATGGGTGGACGCTCATGAATATTTTATGCTTTCATATTTTGCTTATCATCTTTTAAATAAACTGACTGGAGTTGGATATCAGTTATCAGCTATGTTAGCAATAGAGTAAAACTCTCTTCTGGGTATCTGTTTTTTTCTATTTTTGTTTTATTGAAGTACAAATATCAATGAGACAGTTTTAAGACACCTTGACAAGATGGATTTGATAAATTAATACATTGCAAACTGTTTTCATAATGTTTTGGTATCATAGAAGGTGCATACATGATATTATACCTGCAGACAGTATTATACCATATGTCTCTTATCAGTAAATTAAGAGAGTGTACCTGTTTGCATATCTTATTTTTTATACCTGAATTACTTCAAAGATTCAATAATGAATACTTTCTACCTTGTTATTTTCCTAGTGGTTGTCCATAGTACTAGAAGCCAACATAATATCCTGTCTAACCACCATTAGTGCAAATCTTGCCTCTCATAGGATTATGTAGAAGCACAGCATTATCTATCCCAACTGTACTGTTCATACACACATATCATGATTCCTCCTTTCTATACCCCTTCCTTTGTCTATACCTGTCAAAGATGGGCACTCCATTGTCATTCAACTAATTTAGGTGCCTGAACTCAACAACACCATCCAACACAGTCCAGCATTCCACAACAATAGTGAGTTATCTGAAGAAGTTGTCGACCATAGCCATTTACAGCTCAACTTATTATTATGGCCCCGTGGTGTACACTTCATTTTATACTCTTCTGCTGGATGGTTAAGACCTAGATAGAGCAAGACTTATATACCAACACATGTACTTTATGTTTCTTATGAGGTCAGTGAAGTCCCCTCAGGGTTTATCTTGTAATCCTGTACCTTATTCTGTAGATCCTTTGCCTGTGTCATCCATGTGGATGAGTCACAGGCAATGCTTGACCAGTTTGCTCTCTGTGAGAGCCTGAGAGAAAGTTTTCTCTCCATGTGACTCTCCACAGGCACACTATAGAACTTAGATCTCTTTCCTCTGTGGCTTCATAATCTCCTTGTTCAGAAAATTTGGAGCTCAACTGAGTTTCATGATGTTGCAGTACAGGTTCTCCTATGTCCTGACTCTTCGCTGACCTTGAAAGGCTAGGGCCAAAATGTTGGCTGGCCTTGTGGCTCTTATATTTCTCCAATTTTGATCTGTGAACTTAGGTTGTTAACCATCCAGAAGAAAAGATGATTGGTATCCTGCAGCATATGCCATTCACTTTGCCTTATTGGACTCGATTGATTTTAGTTGCTGTTGTACGTTTCCATTTGTATTTCTGCTTTTTGTTTCGTATACTAGGGAGACTATACAATATTTACACATGTGTGTCTGGTTTATTTCACTTATGAGTATATGTTCAAGTGGCATCCACTTCAGTATAAATGCTTCAAGCTTATCATTCTTAATAGCTGAGTAATACTCCATTATATAGAAATACCACATCTTTTTCAACCATTCCTCATGTGATGGACATCTTGGTTGTTTCCAAGATTTTGCTATCACATATTGTGCTGCTATCGACATAGGTACACATATATCACTATGATACATGTTTTCAGTTCCTTTGGGAAAATTCCCAGTAGGTGGACAGCCGGCTTGAATGGGATTTCTAGTCCTACTGTTTTTGAGGAGTCCCCACACTGACCTCCACAATGGTTGTACCAGTCTACATTCCCACCAGCAGTGGAGAAGTGTTCCCTTTTCCCCACACCCTCTCCAACATTTGTTCTTGGTTGATTTCCTTATGGTAGCCATTTTTTCTGTCTGGGTATCTGTTTAAGAGAAAAGTATATCATGTTTTTTTTATTTGAACAATATTAACAAATGTGAAATTTTCTTATTTTAATAAGTGCCTCAAAATCTAATGGAATAACTTTAAAATTGGTGAGAATTTTCACATTTCATTACCAAGGTCCTATATTTTAATTCCTAAAGGTACATTATTCTAATGATGTCCAATAAATATGTTCTGGTAATTTAGATGTTCAGAATGAAAAGAACTCTTCTTTGTTATTTAGTCTACTCTTAATTAAAGTACTTAACTATCTTGAAAACATTCCAGACCAATGGGAACCCAGGTCCTCTAGAAATACTTCCCATGGTAAGAAATCTCATGTCAGGAGAACTTTATTTGAACTTTGAAGAGATTTGGTAGCTTTCTTAATTCATATATTCACACCATATCTGTCTTTTTCTAACTTTCACAATTTAGTCCTAATTTTTCTATCTGGAAAATCAAACAGTAAGTCTCATCCCATTTACATGAAAAGTCTCATAAATGTTTAGAGATTATTTTCATAAGAAAAGCACTTGGAAGACATACTTAACACATAATAACTATTAAATAAATGCAAGTTATTATTATTTATGGCATCAAGTGCTTTTCAGCCTTTCATATTCAATATTATGTTTTCCTTACTTAGATGTTCCACACCAAGTTTCTTTAAGATTCTATTTAAAATGTTTATAAAACCTATCTCCAAAAAAAAAAAAAAAAAAAAAAAAAATCTCCATTTCAGTTTTAAGCTTTGTTTAGGACTCTCAAATTCTTTTCAGAGTGTTTGAACTCCTATTTTTATTTTATTTTGTTGAAAAACAAATAGCAATGACACAGTATCAAAACTGACTAATGGGCCAATTTCAATAATTAATACATTGTACATTGTTATCTTCTTAGTGGTTATCCATAGTACAAGAAGCAGACAGGATATCCTGTCGAAACACTATTAGTACAAATCTTTCTACTCACTGCATTACGTGAAAGTAGCTGTATATCTATACTGACTATTCTATATATACAAATACAAAATGGTATTCCTTTGTATTCCCTTTTTTGTTTAGTTCTGTCAGAGATGGGTATTCCATTGGCATATAAATATCATAGGTGTGTGAATTCAGCAAAACACTCCAACACAGTCCAGCAGTCCACTATAGTAGTGGGTTATCTGCAAAAGTTGTTGACTTGAGCCTTTCATAGCTCAGCATATTAATATGGCTTTACTTTATATACCTGGTTTTTATACTTTTCTGCTGGATGGTTAAGACCAAGATAAAGCAAGACCTATATAACAATAAATATAACTTGTGAACCTGATGAGGTCAGTCACATATCCACAAGATATATCCTGTAACCCTGTACTGCACTTTGTAGATCCTTTGCCAGTGTCAGCCTTGTGAATGAGTCACGGTCATTGCTTGACCAATTTGCTCTCTGTGAAAGCCTGAGAGAATGTTTTCTCTCTATGTGGCTCTCCTGGGGCACACTCTACATAATTGATCACTTTCCTTTGTGGCCCCATAATCTCCTTGGTCAGAAAGTTTGGGATAAAACTGAGTTACATAATGTTACAGTACAGGTTCTCCTGTCCTGAGTTTTCACTGACTTTGAGAGGCAAGGGGCAAAATGTTGGCTGACCTTGCAGCCCTTTCTTTTCTCTAATTTTTGATCTGCAAACTTAGGCTGTTAACCCTTCAGAAGAGAAGCTTATTATTACTCTGAAACATATGCAGTTCAGTTTACCCTGTTTGTCTAAGTATTAATCAGCTTAGACATAACATGGAACAGGTATTTTCCATCAAGTACTTATATGTTAAACTTTAAGTCCCTACAGAATATGAAGAAATAAAATAATTTTAAAAATATGAATAATCTCTTAAGTATTATGACCCAGACATTTAGAAATGTAACCATATACGGCATTGTAACAGGACAGTCCTGTACATATTTTTCTTGAGTCGTTTTTTGCATTTATTACCCTACATTAAAAAAAAAAAGAAAAAAAAGAACTTTTACTTTAGAGACAGTATGGTAATAATTGGTATGTCATGACAAGAAATTTATAAGACGAGTATTTAGAAGACCAGAATGACAGGCATTTCAAGGGTGACCCTTCTATTATACATTGCTATCTTCAGTGCAGTTGCTTTGTTCACAAGTATCAGCATGCACAGTTAGTTAGAGTGAGAACCCTTTCAATTAACTGCTAGTTTCAAAAACCTGCTGATGTTTGTCAGGATCACTGTCTTACCCATCTTGTGTGTATAATTGCCCCTGTCATATTTCCCAGCTTTTCTCCTTGCCCTCTCCTCGTTATCCAATCATCAATTTCTTGCTTTCCTTTTGATTATGTTATATCTTTCTATTTTTATTTCTTCTCTTGAGTTCTTATACTAGGGAGGCTATATGATATTTACACATGTGGGTCAGGTTTATTTCCCTTATAAGTATATCTTCAAGTAGCATCTACTTAAATATAAAAGATTTGAGTTTATCATTCTTTATAGCTGAGTAATACTCCATCGTACAAAAATAGTTCATCTTTTTCAACCATTCCTTATGTGATGGACATCTTGGTTGTTTCCTAAATTTGACTACCACATATTATGCTGCTATAAACATAGGTATTCATATATAACTATGACATGACATTTTTCAGTTCTTCTGGGACAATTCCCAGTAGGGACATAATTGCCTTGAATGGGATTTGCAGTCCTAGTTTTTTAAGGAGCCTCCACACTGGTTTCCAAATAAATAAAAATAAAAAACTGGTTTCCATAATGGTTCCACCAGTCTATATTCCCACCAGCAGTGGAGAAGGGTTCCTTTTCCCCCATAGCCTCTCCAACATTTGTTGTTTGTTGATTTCTTTATGATAGCCATTCTTTCTGGGGTGAGATAGTATCTGAGTGTTGTTTTAATTTACATTTCCCTGATGACTAGTGATGTGGAGCATTTTTTCATGTATTTATTCACTTTAATTTCTTCCTCTGAGAAATGTGCGTTCATTTCTGATGCCCATTTCTGCATTGGGTCTTTAAATTTAGGGCCCCTAATGTTTTTTAGTTCTTTATAAATTCTAGAGAGCAGATTTTTGTCTGAGCGCTTATTAGTTTAGGTTTTTCCAAATTTGTGGGTTGTGTATTCACTTTGTCAGTAATTTCAACAAGAGAAGTTTTTGCTATTCTAGGTCATTTATGGCTCCAGTTGTTAATTCTTTCAAGTATTACCCATACAATTTGATTTTTGTTCATGAACTCTTTGCCTACCCCTATGTCTTCAAGAGTTCCTCCTACTTTCTCTTCCAGGAGATTGAGTGTTTCTGTTTTAGTGTTTAGTTCTTTAATCCATTTTGAATTTAGCTTAGTGCATGGTGATAGAGCTGGGTAAAGTTTAAGTTTTTGGCATGTAGAGAGCCAGTTTTTCCAGCACCATTTGTTAAAGGGGCTATCTTTCTTCCAGTAAGCATGTGTGGCCCCTTTGTTGAAGACCAGGCGGCTAAGTGTGTTCACAGAGGATTCTGCCTCTTCTAATCTATTCCATTAATCTTCAAATCTACTTCGTTGCCAATACCATGCTGATTTTATCACAGTAGCTTTGTAGTATAACTTCAGGTCAGGAATTGTGATGCCTCCTGCCTTGTCTTTGTTGGCCAGGATTGCCTTTGTAATTCTAGTTTTTTTCTGGTTCCAAATAAATTTAAGGAATAATTTCTCTAGATCTGGTAGGGATGTTGGTGGCAGTTTGATAGGGATTGAATTAAATCTGCACAACAATTTTGGGAGTATGGCCATCTTCATGATGCTGGTTCTTGCTCTCCAGCAGCAGGGAATATCTTTCCATTTTCTGAAATCCTCTACGATCTTTTTTTTTTTTCCAGAGTACTATAATTTTACATGGAAAGATCTTTTACTTCTTAGATGAATTCCAAGGTATTTCATTTTCTGCGGTGCTATTGCAAAAAAGGCATTGTTTCTCTAATTTCCCTGTCAGTGTGTTTGTTATCTGTGTAGAGGAAAGCTATTGACTTTTGGGTATTGACTTTGTATCCCACTATGCTACTGAATTTGTGTATCAATTCTAGTAGCTTCTTGGTGGAGTTTTTTAGGTCTTCGAAGTAAAGTACCACTTCATCTGCAAATAATGATAACTGAACTTCTTTACCTATTCTTCTTTTTTTCTCCCTCTTGTCTAATGGCTCTACCTAATGATTCCAGAACTATATTGAGTAGAAGGTCATTCTTGTCTTGAACCAGATCTGAGAGTAAAAGATTTCAGATTTTCCCCATTTAAAATTATGTTAGCCGTTGGGTTGTCATAGACGACTTTTATCAAATTGAACTAGAGGCCTCCTATTCCAATTTTCTGTAGTACTTTGAACATGAATGAATGTTGAACTTTGTCAAAAGCCTTTTCTGCATCAGTTGAGATAATCATGCGGTTTTTAGTTTAAGTTCTACTGAATTACATTTATAGATTTTGAATACTGAATCATCCTTACATCCCTGGGATGACTCCTGCGTGGTCATGGTATATGATCTTCTTGATGATTTGGTGTATTGTATTTGCTAGGATTTATTGAGGATTTTTGCATCTATGTTCATGAGGGAGATTGGCCTGTAGTTCTCTTTTTTAGTTGTGTCTTACCCCGATTTTGGTATGAATTTAACACTTCGCTCCAGGACTGATTTTTGGGAGAACTATTTACTTTTCAATTTCATTGAAGAGTCTGAGGAGTGTAAGGATTACATCTTCTGTAAATTTCTTGTAAAACTCAGGTGAGAATCCATCAGGACCTGGACTTTTCTTTGTTGGCAGGCTTTTTATTATGTTTCATATTTCATGGCTTTTATTGGGTTCTTGACAGTTGTTAAATCTTCTTGACTCAGTTTTGGTAATTTGTACCTTTTGAGGAATCTGTCCATTTCATCTGTGTCTTCTATTCTTTGAGCGTAATGATTCTCAAAATAGCTATTGATAATCTTCTGAATTTCCATTGGGTGTGTGGTGCTTATATCCTTTTCATTCCTTATTGCTTGTATTTGAATTTTTTCTTTCCTCTTTCTGATGAGGTTAGCTAGGGGCTTATTGATTTTATTTAGTCTTTTAAAGAACTATCTTTTTGAGTTGTTCATTCTTTGAACTATTTTCTTCATGTGAATTGAATTAATTTCTGCTCTAATCTTTTTGATTTCTTCCTATTTTGGGGTTCTAAGTTTGGTTTGCTCTTCCTTTTTTAGATGCTGGAGGTGCAACAATAGGGTGTTTGTTTGTTCCCGTTCTGTTTTCCTAATGTGTGAGTTCACAGCTATGAGTTTCCTTCTGAGAACTGCCTTCATCGCATCTGATTAATTCTGTTAGGTTTTGGCTGAATTTTCACTGAACTGTAGATATTGTTGAATTTCTTGTTTAATATTATCAGTGCTCATTGATTGCTGCGTGGGATGTTGTTTAAGTTCCATGTATTTAGGGGTTTTTTCTTGTTTCTTTTGCCATTTATTTCCAGTTTCATTACACTGTGGTCAGATAATATGCGTGGGATAATTTCTGTGTTCTTGCATACACTTAAGCGTGACCTATGGACTACTATATGGTTTATTTTAGAAAATGACCCATATGTAGCTGAAAAAAATGTGTATTCATCTGTATTTGGGTGGAACACTCTATATATGTCCACCAAGTCCATTTGTTCCAAGCTTTGATTCAGTTCTGCTACTTGTTTGCTAATTTTTTTTCTGATTGACCTATCTTTTTGGGATAAGGGGGTATTAAGGTCTCCTATTAAGATTGTGGTATTGGATAGTAGATTTTTCATGTCCATTAAGATTTGTCTTATATAGTTGGGTGCTCTCGTATTTGGTGCGTATACATTCATGAGTGTTACCTCTTTTTCTTGAATTTTTCTCCTAACCAGTATATAGCAGCCTTCTTATTTCACTTGATCATTGTAGGTTTGAAGTTGAGACTGTCTGAGAAGAGGATTGCTACTCCCACTTTTTCTAAGGTGCTGGGACATGTAGTATTTTTTCTATCCTTTGACTTTCAGCCTATGAATTTCTTTATGAGTTAAGTGTGTTTCTTGTATTACAGCATATTGTTGGGTTTTGTTTCCTAATCCACTGTGCCAGTCTATTTCTCTTAATTGGTGAATTGAGTCCATTTTCATTGATAGTTGTGATTGAGATGTGTTGACTTACAATTGACATGTTATTTACTTGCTCTTTTTTACTCCTTTTTTGTCCTGTGTTTAATTGTTTGCCCTATTTAGTGGCTTCCTTCTGTTCTTGTTGGTGGAGTTCTGATCATTTGGTTGCTCTCTAGAACATCTTTCAGTAGTCTGTGTAGGGTTGGCATTGTCATCATGAAATTCTTGTTGTTTGTCATGGAACTATTTCACTTCTCCATCAGCCTTCAAAGAGAGTTTTGCAGGACATAGAATTCTTGGCTCGAATTTGTTTTCATAGAGGATGTGAAGTATTCTGCCCCATGCTCTTCTCACCTTCATGGTTCGTTAAAAGAATTCAGCTGTTATTCTAATGGGTTTTCCTTTGAATGTGGTCTACTTTTTTTCTCAGCTGCTTCTAATGTATTATTCTTGTGCTGGATTTCTAGGATCTTGACTATTTTATGCCTCAGTGTGTTTTTAATTGAGTCGAAGTTATTTGGCATTCTGTATGCTTTGGTTACCTGAACGTCAGATTGTTTCCTCACATTTGGGAAGTTTTCTGCTATTACCTCTCTCCATATTCTTTTTGTATCATTTGTATTGACTCCATCTTTCTCATTGTTGCCTATTAGTCTCACATTGTTCATCTTTGTATCATCTTGCAGGTGATGAATTATTTTTTCCGGCAGTCTAGTGGTTTTTAAGAGATCTTTTCTTACCTTTTCACTATCTGCATGGTGTCTTCATTATCTGAAACTCTGTCTCACATACTAGCTTCCCTGAGACTGTTTTGCAGGCTTGTGGTTGAGATTTTAAGTTTCTCTGTATCTCTTTGACTCTGCTTCATGCCACCTATTTCTTTCTTGTATTGTTTATTCAATGATTCAGTCATTTTTCGAATCTCCCCTATTGTTTTTATCAATGTCTTCTTTAGAAGCAGTTATTAATTCTTTTACTGCCAAGAATTTTTCAGATTGGGTTTCCTCCATATATTTCTGTATTTGATTCTTTACTTCAGATGCTATAAATTAAGAGATTTCTTTTTTCTGTTTCGGAAATTAATTGTGTTCTGAGTTCTCCTATAACTTTCTGCTATTGTTTCTTTATTTCTGATGCTGTTGTTTCATATATTCAGCTGAGCTACTGTCCGCTGCACTTGTTCTGGTGGGCATTGGGTTTCCTCCACATGTTTCTGTATTTGATTCTTTACTTCAGATGCTATGATTGAGGGATTTCTTTTTTCATTTTAGAAATTGATTCTGCTCTGAATTTCTGTATACTTTTCTGCTGTTGTTTCTTTACTTCCGACGCTATTAATTCATACATTTCAGTTGAGCTAATATCCTCTGCATTTGTTTTGGGTGGGCTTGTGGCCTGAGATTGCATTTTGCTCCTTGTCTTTATCATTTCATATAACACTGACCTCTGACCTTTGTGTAGACCTTTGGTGCAGTTATAACCTTAGTACATACTCAAATTTGGGGGTAGCTCTATTAAGTTTGAGTTTATCCAGTTGTGCCTGTCTTGGGTTTAGCTTTTGTGTTCACTCCTTCATACTGCAGCCCTCTGGCACAACAGTGAACCTGTGGTGCCCCACTTTTGTGCCTCTGGCCCAGGGGCACAGGGGAGTGCAGAACCTCTCTCACATACTAGCTTGTCCTGAGCTTGGGATGGATCTGGTGGTCCTGAGAGTGTCACAGAAC
This sequence comes from Ctenomys sociabilis, assembly GCA_004027165.1. Lineage (NCBI taxonomy): Eukaryota > Metazoa > Chordata > Mammalia > Rodentia > Ctenomyidae > Ctenomys > Ctenomys sociabilis. The sequence continues at coordinate 86,845 of PVKA01003658.1, read as the reverse complement.
TACTTACTCATTGGATGTCCTTGGGGGCAGGGCTCTGGAGGGGTGCAGGGGTCCCAAGGGTTGGTAGAGTATGCAGGGTGGGCTGTGCTAGCTCTGGAGGGGCAGGGGAAGTTTCTAGAATGGGTAAAGGCCTCTTGCACGGCAGGCCTGTTCTTGGTCAGGTGGGTGCAGGAGAGAGCAGAAGCTTTCCCACACACTTGCAGGGCCTGGAGTTGGATGGATCTGGAGGGGTCCCAAGGCAAGGCAGAAATTCTCATTCACAGGATGGGCTGTACTGGCTCTGGACGGGCAGGGGAGTTTCACAGAATGTGGGGAAAGGTCTCTCTCATGCATCAGTCTATATCTGGAGCCTTGAACTCCTAATCTAGGTAACAAGATGCTATGGGTTGAATTGCATGTTCATCTTTTTCCACTGTTTTTGTCTTTGATTGTTTGGCCTTTTTTTTTACTCAGGACCTCTTGGTTGGCAGGCAGGCACTTATGCCACTGAGATATCTCCCCAGTCCCACTACTGTTTTTAATAAAGGCAATTATCATGCAAGTTTCCCTTTGCTGCTTTACAATTAGTACTTATAGAAGTTATTATTCCTCACCAATATAAATTAGAAGTCATTTTCACACCTTATCGATCAATTATCATACCAAATGGCATAATTTTTTGCCTTTATTTAAGAAAATTTACTAAAATGCGCATATGAATTATAAATATATTAGTGCTCTTTTTTTAATGTACTTCGTAGAGTCTCATTACAAAACTCGGACTCATGATCTTCCTGTTTTCAGCCTTCCCAATGCCTGGCTTACAGGTGTGTGCCACTCCGGGACTCAGTGGCTGGCTCAGTGAGCCTGGGTGCTGACAGGAGTGGCATGTGGTGCTGGGGGTTGAGCCCCAGTCCCTGCACTTGCTGAAGCAAGCACTTAGTTCACTGAGGTATCTCAAAGGCCATATTGTGCTCATTTTTACATAGGTGAAACACTACTGTGACAGTTCCACTTAACAGTCCACTTGACTGGATTGAGCACAAAAGAAGCACCTGAGTGGGCTACAACACCTCAAAGCCAGGAAGATGTGGCATGTCATGTTGAGAGACACAGCTGCCATCTTGCTGGATGAGGAAAACAAAGGACCTTGCAAGGAGTTCCTGCTGACAGGCCAGTATGACCTTGGCTCCAACTGCAGATTTTCCCATATGCCAGAGCAAGACCTGCAGCAACTGAGCATCCAGGTGGAGGAGGAGAGATGGGGCAGGGAGTGGCCACTGGAGACACCTGAGCTCCCTGGGGACCATGTGGGAGACGGGCTGGAGAAAAGAGCCAAGAGGCTGAGCTTGGCCCCAAGCAGCAGGGGCAAAGCCCTCAGAGCCACAACATTCCAGTACCCTGTGCACTGGACATACATATGTACTTTCTTTAAATTGTGTATGTTGAGTATTTGGTTTCAGCAACAAAAATCTTACTAGGACCATGTTCTATCCCTGCCACCACATGCCACACCAGTCCCGCCCCGGGTCACGCCCTGCAGCCCAGTATGGTAGTGCACTCCTGTAATCTCACCACTGGGAAGGCTGAAAACAGGAGGATCACTACAAGTCTGAGCTTCATAGTGAGACCCTGTGCCAAACACATTAAGGAAATAATAATAATAATAAATGTATATATCTTACTAACATACTACTATAACCAAACTCTATAGAAAAGTCAGTGTTCATTCCAATTACTCAAAGAAGACCCTAAGAATTTTCAGAAAATATAATTACAGTATAAAAGGATAATCAGAACACATAAAATATTATTATAAATAGTTTTTACTGTAGAGAATGACTAGCTTAGGTCAAAACATAAGCTCTTCAGTATCATTTGAAATTAAAAAAAAATCCTCAGTGCCAGAGTTTTAACATGGGCTTTATTATCATTATTATCTTCATATGGTACTTGAAATATTTAGGAAGGAGACTTCAGTCAAAGACTTCTCAGAGGGCTGGGGAGATAGCTCAGTAAAATAAGCACTTGCCTGGCAAGTGCAAAAGCATGAGTTCATTCCCTGGTTCTGAAAAAAAACAAAAAAATGTCTTTTCTACTCAACTCTCCTCTCCACAGCAAATGAGTTATCCCATTAAAAGAAATCTAAAAATATGTGCAAAAGCTCCATCTTGGTGAAGTGTCTAGCGAAATCACCGACAAGAGTGAGGATCCAGTGCTGTTTCTAGTAGGTGATATTCCTTGTTTTCAAGCACTCTTGCATCTTTCATAAAAACTTGTGAAATGTTAAGAAGGCCTAAATTATTATAAAATTTAGAAATAACATGAACTATTTTTCTCATCTGATAAAATAAAACAAGAAATCATGTTAAAATATTTTTCAATCCACAAATATAAATGAAAACTATCAAATGATTTCCAGTCCAAGTGTAGAATAGTGAAGTTGCATAAAATTTTAAAAAGTGTGATGATGGAAGTAAACCAGTGCTCATACTTTCCTGTTTATCTGCTTCCCTGTGTGGCCCATTCTGCACATATCTCCTGCATATTTTATGAAGAGGAATCTAAAGAGACTACTGTTCCCTACACCCAGGGAAGAGCCCGAGGAAATGATGAAAACTGAAAACAGAAAATTATTCATTGTCAAATAGCAAACAAATCCCACTGTGAGTGGCAGGATTTGTCAATGAGTTCAGAATAAGATTCTAATTTGATGGTCAGTCATTCAGTAAAATAAACACTTTTACAGTTAGAAATGGGAAATGCGAGATTAATTTGAGCTCAAAAAATTCTACTTTATGATTCAAAAACTATTTTTTTTAGAGGCAACAATGTATTCAAAATTGGAAAATGCCATGTCTTTTCAGTGCATGCAGACTAACATAGGCTTCAGCTATAAAGAAATAAATGACCTCAATATTCACAATACTAAATGAGATCTAATGGGATTACTGGGTTCAAAGGTTGTAAAGGCTAATATAATAAACTGAAATGGTAAATAAATTCAGAAACTTCTGCTTTAAATAAAGCAATAAAATGCACACTACCATTTCATCCAGAAAAAAGTGCCAAAACACAAATATTCAAAAGGGAATGGAGAAGTCAGAAATAGTCAAGACACATAAAAATTTAAGAATGGAGATAATGATTTGCTGAATTTTCTGCTGACATATTTGAGAGCCCAAATGAAATGGATTATTATCTTTTCTCCCTCCATTTCTACACTCCACTCTTATTTCTCTTACCTCTCAGGCATTCACTCTATTATTGTCCACGTGCATAATGTGAATTAGTATTCGGTATGTATGTGTTGCTCACATATGGAAATAATACTTCGCTGTACACTTCTGTTCATTAAGTTTTATTAGACACAGGAGTTCTTAAAATTCCTCCATATCACTCTGTACAGCTCAATGCTCTTTCCTGCTGCATGCCATTTCTACATTTTGCTCACTTCTTCTTTAAGTACTTTCAGCTTACTATGCATATACCTGAAGTTATTATAAGTATGCTGATAAATGTCTACCATTGTATCTGTGTGAAAATGTCATATGCCTAGCACATTATAAGTTTGAAGTTGACAAATTAATTTTCTTTAGTTCCCCCCAGAGTGCTTTCCCAGAATACTTGACCAGTTTTACTCCTAGCAGCAACAAAATTATATTCTTTTCTTTTTTTTTTTTTTTTTTTTTTATGGAATGGGGGATTGAACTCAGGCCCTTGTGCTTGCCAGGGAAGTGCTTATTCCACTGAGCCATCTCCCGGCCCCCAAAATTATATTCTTATATTCCTATTTCCTTGGCTAAATCAATCTTGACATTATTTAGCTTTCTTATTTTTACCAACCTAAAAGGTAAACAACCATAGTTCATCATTGTCTCAATTTGCTTTTCTCTATTATTAACATCTCTTTCTGCACTTGTTTGGTTTTAGAACACCTTCTTTGGTAAATTGCCTGTTCATGTACTTTGTCTATTTTTTTTCACTGGCATGTGTATGGTTTTTGGCACTGTGGAGAGACACTGATAGAGGTAACAAGAAAGCCTTTATTGCCCCTGCAGGAGAGCTGCCAGAGATGGCAAGATCTTCAGAGGAGGAAACTGGAGCACCATGTCCTTATTGGGTTGGACTACAGGTGGAGTTTACATGGGTGGGGGAAGCTTGCACGGTGTATCCAGAGATGATCTGCAGAAAGGAAGCAGGAAGTTTATTGTGGGACTAGAAGGAGAATAGGAAGTTAGCCTTGCAGGGACATGTTGTCGTTTTGGGGCCCAATGCCATGTTGTATGATTGCCATGACTACCTCGGCAGAGTTCCATACAGGCAGAAACCCATCAGAAGAAGGGCTTTCTTCCAAGTGTTAATTTGCTTTAGTAGGCACTCTTTAGTTCTAGAAATTGAAAAACATTTTTATTGTCTCTTAAAAACTTTTGTTGTCTCAATGTTTATTGTCTCTCAAAAACTTTAATTGTCTCTCAAATTTTATTTATGCTTTTTTTAAATAAATGCTTAATTTTGATGTCAAAACCTCAATATTTTTGCCTTTTTTTTTTTTTTTTTTTTTTTTTTTTTTTTTTTTTTTTTTTTTTTTTTTTTTTTTTTTTTTTTTTTTTTTTTTTTTTTTTTTTTTTTTTTTTTTTTTTTTTTTTTTTTTTTTTTTTTT
>PVKA01003658.1:0-82103 GCA_004027165.1 Ctenomys sociabilis | reverse complement strand
ACCCGGCTTGCCTTATTCTTTATGTTACAAACTGTAATAAAAACTTCACTTTTTCTGTATTTAGGATAGGATGTACAGGGTCTCACTGCATGGATAGAACTTGGAGTGATCCTCCTGTTTAATCCCAAGTGCTGGGATTACAGGCATGTGTCACTGTGCCCAGTCTCAGTTACTGTCTCAGTATGCCCCAGGGGCAGGACATGCAAGACAGTCAGGGGGATTAAACTCCCAGTCCCTTCATCTGCCTAAGTAGGCACTTTAGTCCGCTGAGTTATTTGGCTAGGCCCTAAGAACTTCACTTATTGATTTAAAAAGAAACTTTAGATGTTTAAGACTTTAATCCATCTAAAGTCACCCTTGTATGCTGTAGAAGGGTAAGATTCATTTTTGTTGTCCTCCAAAAGCCAGTTTCCCATTATCACCCAGCCTGCAGTCACACTTTGGCTGGGGATATTTCTGACATAAGATATCATACCTATACAGTCCAGTCTGAGCTTTCTGTTCTGTTATATTGGTAGTCCATATGTTTGTATACAGTATCACATTATCTTATAACAATGGATTTGTTGTAATGTGTATATTATTTCTTTGATATGAAATAATATGCTCTTCAATTCTTCCAAATAAATTTTAAGTCTATTAAATTCTTCAAGAAATTCAACTAGAACTTTACTGAGATTTTAAGTTTAAAGTGTTCATAGGCCTTTTGAGTGTTCCTGGTTAAATTAATTATTCAGGTGCTTTGTAATTTTTAATTCTTCAAGGAATAAAATTACAAAAACAAGCATTTTATTAGGTTTCCAGTTTGTTGGTTATACTAGGGAGTTTAAAAAACTGATCTCGTGTACAAGAATTGAATTCCCTCTTTGTTATAGTGATTTGTGTGAAGATTCTTTTGGTATTTATGTTTATGATCATACTATCTGTACACTATGATAATTTTCAACCTTTATTTTCCTCTCTTTCAGATCTTTGTTTCTATTTTTCTTCAAAGGAGTACCTAAAATATCTAAGAATATGTAAGGTGGTGACAACTCTGTATATCTTCCTCCTGCTCTGGGGCTTGGGGCAGAGAGCAAGTCTCCGTGTTTCTATGTATCTTGCCAGAAGATGCACTAATGCCTTTATTACTTTTCATTATTCTTTGCACAGAAAATGACTTCAAAAAAAAAAAAAAAAAACTGTCTCCTTCCAAAGTATAGAGCAGAACTGCTTGCAAGTAGGTTTTCTTGCAAGAAAGTCTCCCTCAGAGTTAAGGGGAGATGTGCCTCCTGTGCCTTGGAAATAATTTGCACTCCTGGACACTGCATGAGTTTTGTGGGAATTTGGACTAGAGAAACTGACAAAGGAAAATGATATTCTGGCTACTCTGCAGTAGTCTTTTTCTTTCTTTTTTTTTTTTTTTTCCTGAAATAAGAATCCCATGTCTTTTGTCAAGAAAGTTATATTGCAAATAGAGTAAAATTGACAGGTATTTGCTTATAATGACCCCAAGCTGGCAGCAATATTAAATGCTCATTTTCAATGGGATGGATAAAAACACTTAAATGCTAATATCCTTGAATATTGTACATCACAGAGAAAGAACAAACCACTGTGTTCAAATACATACATGGGTGAATCTCAGACATAAGTCTGAACATAAGGGGCTGGGGAGATGGCTCAGTAGAATAAGCGCTTCCCTGACAATTGAGATGGCCAGATGTTTTCTCCACTTTATTTTATCTATATGGTATATTATACTAAGTGACAGTCACATGTTGAACCATCATTATATTTCAGGAATGTAACATATTTGGTCATGGTGTTTAAATATTTTAATATAGTGATGAATTCAGGTTGCTAATAATTTTTTCAAGGATTTGTACATCACTGTCCATAAAGAATACTGGTCCATACTTTTTTTTTTTAATAGTGCTTTTGCCTGGCTTTGCCATCAGGGTAATGCTACTTTAACAATGAGATAGGATGTGTTCTCTTCACTTCAGTGCTTTTTGAAAGTTTCAGTAGCATTGATATTTGTTATTTTTTACATGTTTGGTAAGTTCATTAGTGAACACATCAGGTACAAACATTTCTTAGTTGAGAGAATTAGGTCACTGATTTAATCTCCTTAAGGTTCAATCATATTTATTATTTCTTCATGGAGTTTATGTTTCTAGGAATTTGTCTAATACTCATACATTCATATAGCCATTCCTACTCTCTTTTTATTACTACTTGTTTTGTTGCTGTTATTTTGTTTTTTATTTGAAAGAGAGGAAAATAACAGTAAAAATGATACAAAATTTTCAAAACAAGATGATACAAAAGTAACAATTGTTATTATGTTGCATATTGTTATCTTTAAAATAGTTGTTCAGGCTGGGGAGATAGCTCAGCAGTCTAAGTGCCTGCCTGGCAAGGGTAAGGACCCAAGTTGTACCCCTGGTACCGTATGCCATGCTGGCCCTGGAACTCCAGGTACACTATGCTGGCCACTAAAACCAGGCATGGTGGCACATACCTTTGATCTCAGAACTGGGGAGGCTAAGATAAGAGGATCACTACAACTCTGAGCTATGTAGTGAGATCCTGTACCAAGTGAATAAATAAATAATTTAAAAAAAATAGTTTCAATTACAACATATAGGCATGAAAATTGATCGGACAACATAATCACTAACTGTTCCTTTCAATTAACTGATAAATATCTTTTTCTATATTTTTCACCTTGAATGTATTTGCCTCTTAGATCTAAAGTGAGTCCTTTGCAAATAGATATGCCCTGAATAATCAACAATGTGCCACATATACCAAAATAGTCCCATAAGATTATAAAAGTTCTAAAAATTCCTATTGCCTAGTGATACTTCAGTTATTATAATGTCACAGTACAGCACATTACTCACAAGTATGTAGGCAAGCGAATACGTTGTGCTGCCAGAATGGAAATGTAGCACACATAATTATCTAAGGGGGGTAAAACTGGACAATAACAATTAATGACTATGATGAGCCTTTTATCTTTATTCTGAAGTGAATTCTTCATGAGCACTTTCTAATTTTCCACATGTTTCTAGTTGCTTTTAAGTGTCTTAGTCATTTATGTCTCACTCCCACGAGGAGAAGGGAGAAAAAAAGTTAGGGATGAGAATAAGACTGAGAGGTGGCCTTTAGCTCATGCTGGCAATCACTTTAACCAAAGAAGGAGAGGTTTTTGACAATGGGATATTACTACAATATGTCTCTTCACCTCTTTGTCTGTAATTATGTTATCAGAAACAGTAATCAGAGCAGAACTTGCTGCTGTTTGCATAGCAGGGTCCTTTGGCTCACCCTAGACCCCTAGATCTATGTTGAAGCTCTCACAGACCCATGTGCCCAGGTGCCTGTCGCAGAGCCAAAGGGTGGAGGATGGACAGCTGCTGTGCTGCCAAGAGTTGAATGACTCTGCACTCGTCACCAAAACTTCTTGTCTAAGGTTGCTGCTGGAAGTTGCAAGTCTTTGTTGGGCTCTAGAGATACAAAACAGTTGCATTAGAGGGATTCTGCCTATGGAATAGGCAGATAGATTCCAGGTGCTTCCTACTCTTACATCTCCTAAGAATCCCCTAAATCGGTATTATTTTAATTTAACAGATCAAATTTTAAATTACAAAAAAAAATTCACAATGCTTAGTACCAGTGAGATTGTATAAGAAATGAGCATTATCAATATATTTAACTTATTTTATTTATATTGGTGTAATTTCTTGTTATGCATATAGTCCAACCTGTCAAAATTTAAAGCAATTTTGACACAACAGTTCCAACACTAAGAATTTATCTGGTGTATGCACTTACAAAAAGATAACTCAATATGTGCAGAACAACTTTCTCTCATTTGTGTTCTGTAAAGCAAAAAGGAAAGGAAAGACGACCATGTCCTTCAATAAAGAAAAAGGGGAGCCAGAAGAAGGCTCAGTAGAATAAGCTCTTCCTTGGCAAGCGTAAGGGCCTAAGTTCAATCCCTGGTTCCACCAAAAAAAGAAAAGGAAAGAGATAAAAATATGAAAATCTTACTGTGTTGCTAGTGTAGTATGAATATACTACATACTTTTGTGTATGGTGCATCATACTTGATAGTGATCATAGGTGATTATGTTACTGACATGTCTATGCGTACAGTCAAATACAAAATGTCTTATACAGTAAAAAATATGAAATGCTGTTTCGAGTGATCTCTAAGAATATATGATTTAAGAAACACAAAATCTTAAACATGTATACCTCTGATTATATGAGTATATAATGAGTATACATGAAACTGCTAATAGTCATAAAATCTGCACATCAAAAGTATATTTTTCTTTTGTACTTCTGTGGTTCACTATTCCTTTCTTGCTATATTTAGCTCATCTGCAAATTTGATTTAATGACAATCGTCTCAAATCATTTCTGAAACAAATTTTAAAATATAGAATCTGTTTATCATTTTGTCTACATCCTTTCTTCCTGGGCTTGTTTTCCTAGCCATGCCTCCCCCCACCTCAGTGCCTGCACACTAGGGCCACACACATCAGCCCAAACACCCCAAGCCTTCTACATCTTCTGCCACTTTCCTTCTCTCCACTCTTTGCTTTGCATCGCACATTTTATTAATCTGAGTCTCAGGTACAAAATGGAATAGTGTGTACAGCGGCTTTGTGATTGTGATCTGCACAAAGAAACTAAGCAGCAGATACATTACAGCTCTTTCTTTCCTTATTGTTATCTAACAGAGAACCCAAAATTTGTGGCAGCGTCCTATTATACCTTACAGAAAACACCAGGTATGGACACAAGTATGCCCCAAACTCGCCAGTATTTATTCTAAGACCTGATAAAATTTTAATTTTCATTAAAATTTTGAAGTTTTCAGGATAGGTATTATTATCCTGTCTAGAAGACAGAGGAACTAAGCCACAGGTGAGATTAAATGAGGCAACGTTCAGATTGTCAGATTCCAGTTCGTCCAGCACAGTGACTAAAAAATCAATAACACTTTTCACCTCTGCAGGATCCTTATTTCTAAAACCTTGACAGGCTTTTCTTTCATCTAAGATTTTTAAATAGCCTTCATAAATAAATAATCTTTTGACTTTCAATATGTTCAGTACTGTGGGGTATTTCTCAGTACATAGCCCAGACAGAGGTATGCCCTCGTCAGCAGATAGGGAATGAGAAACTGGAGGAGTAGATTTAATTTCTACTTCAGTTGCTCAACTGGAGTCTCATCTTGAGCAAGTGATTTTCTTTGTGCACTCTAACTTCTCAGCTATAAAGTATGGAGGAAACCTTACTTCTCTCTAGGGAAGTCAGAGCTACTGGTAGGATTTTTACAAAACCTTTTGAGCCCTATAATACTAAATGAAAAGCAAGAACAGGAGGCCATCTACATCTTTCTGTGACTGATTTAGGGTGTAAGAAATATGTGTTGTCTAAAGAAGCTCTCTTTCCTGGCACTTCTCCTGATTTATTGAGGCTGACGGGATGTTTTCAAAGGCAAGAAATCTAGAGAATAGGATAGAAAAATAAAGTGCAAACAGCACTGCCTCTCCAAAGCAGGCCTCTGTCTGGATAGAACTAGGTTCAAACAGTGGCATATGGGGGTAAAGGAGGGGTACTTTTTGGGTGATATTATTGGCCAAAAGGAAAACTATACTGTGACAAATTACTGCCTTCAGATATGTGGCAGGGCAACAATTATGGTCCACCCAAAGAGGCATGAACTCTAGCTATGGCACTGGACCAAATTCTCATCCCTTCTCTTACTTGCAGTATGAATTGAGATAGATTATTTGGTTTTTCTGTCTTGATTCCTGTGTCTGGAAAATGAGACAAAACATGATATTCATATAGTAAGGCTGTGAAATTGAATAATTAATGCATATAAAACATTAGAAGAATGCCCAGTATATCAAAAACTAAATATCAACTGTTGGAATTACTTTTACTATTGATGTTATTATTAATACTTAAATATAATTTCTGTAGAAAGATAATACATAATTTGTTTATGTGGCACTAGGATATTAGAATAGAGAGATGTATATGTGTCTTAATCTCACAAGTGCCCAAAACATTCTACTAATCAGATATAAAAATTGACAATTTTTTTTCTTCCAGAAGAGTCTTCCAAGAAGGCAGACATTAAAGGGCATAAATGAATGGATGTGTTGTGTTCCCTTAAAATCTTATTTATAAAAGCAGGATGTGATTAGCCAGTTCCTAAAATAAAATCAGGAAATCGCTCAAAGTCATTGTTATTTTTGCCATATGGGAAGAACTTTAAATTTAAAAATTACTGTAATTAAAAAAATTACTCTTCCTGTTGAAAGACATAAACTAGACTCTATTTCCAAGTATTCCTGTCCTCAAGGCAAGATGATGACACTCAAAGAAGGCCTGGGGACTAAGGTAGAAAGCAAAGCTACTCACTGAGCACAGAGGCGAAGGCTGCATTCGGGGCAACGAGTCCCATTCATTCTGTAAGAATTCAATGAGCAACAACATTTGGGCACACAGTTGTTGACATTTTGGTACTTAAAGCTAATTGAGCAATTACAAATACAGAAACTGAAATATTTCTGAAAAGTGGTAGAAGAAAAGACTAAAAGAAATATCCCAGCACAGTCAGGTTATGGAACAGGAACAATGAGAGGGGATGATACAGAACAATCAAAGATCAGCAAATGCAAGCCATGCAAAATGATGAGAAAGCTCTCCCATATCAAAACCAACAGCCATCTCATAGACAGCAGAGTTTTTACCAGCTCCCTGATAAAAAGAAACTAAAGAATTAGTATCAGAACTCTTTTGCACATCATTTAGAGTAATGGTAATGTTCACAATATTATCCTATCCCTGAGGATATTTCTTTGAAATTTTTCATTTCAAATGGACTTCATAAAAATAAGTTACAGGGCTCTCTTCAACATTATCTCATTACTAATTTAAGGGTTGGTCAATTTGATTTGTATTTGAACATTCTGATCCTAGGCACTAAATATTTATCTTATTAAATCCTTCGGGATGAAAACTTTTCTCAAAGAGAAGAATTAAAATAAAAAAAGATAGGTTGAAAAGTTACTAGGGAAAAAAAATATTAGGGCCTGCCAGATAGCTCAGTGGACTAAAGTACTTGCTTAGGCAGAGTTCAGGGACTCAGGTTCAATTTTTGGCCCCAATGCCATGCCAGCCCTGCCCCCGGGGCACACTGAGACAGCGAGTGAAACTGGGCATGGTGGTGTGTGCCAGTAATCCCAGAGCTTGGGAGGCTGAACACAGAAAGATCACTATGAGTTCCATCTATGTAGTGAGACCTTGTAGACCCTGTACCAAGCACATTTAAAAATTTTAAAAAAATTATTAGATTTGTTGTTCACAAGGGCAGAAACTACAACATTCTGTTTATCTCTGATGTAGATTCTTGAACCTCAGAGATTCAATTAGATGTTGAGAAAATGAATAAATGTTTCTGGTATGTTATTTATATTTTTGTTGCATGGTGTGAATTCAATCATGTCTATTTAATAGCTTCATATAGCTCTCTATAACTCTACACTAAATAATTCTCTTGCTTTTTTATTTATTTATTAATTTTTTCTTTTCTTTGCAGTACCAGGGATCAAACTTGGGACCTTGTGTTTGCCAAGCAAGTGTTTATGTCACTGAGCTATAGCCCCAAACCTACTAGATAATTCTCTAGAGCCAAGTGGAAAGTGCAAAATTACTATAGTCATGATTTACATATAGAATGAGTAAAATTGAATAAGCAATGATCATTTATAACAAGCTATTTTTCTCTGGTTGTTCAACATTTACATATGTGCACACATATGTATGTTTCAGTGTATGTATGTACATACATACTTTCAACATTTTGTCTTAACAATGGAGTAGTAAAAATATGGAATTTTTCACTTGAAAAAATAATACCCCCAAAAGTGTATTTATCAAAACCCTAGGGATTATATTCAAAACATTAGTCCTTCTGACTTGGATCCAAATTGAATTCTGTCCTTTTTCATAGTTATGTGACAATATTAAGAAATTGTACAACCTGTGCAATGTAGCAAAACTGTGTAAAAATTTTTTTATAAAGAGGCTAGAGATGTAGCTCAGTGAAATTCTCTTATGAAAGAAATCCTAGTTACTCTTAGAAATCAGCTGAAGCAGAGTATGCATGCATATTATATTGTCCATGTATAACACAATTACATATAGTACATATTATATGCAATTATATATACTGTATATAATTGTACATGTAAGTTATATCATAAATTTATGTTATTATATCTATAAATTGGAACTTTATGTTTATATGCAATGTGTATATATACATATGATAATTTGTGAGGTTTTCAATTCCATTTAAAGATAAGTTAGTAAAAGTCTTAAATTGGGGCAGTATTCTGAAATGCTTTGGTTATATAACATTATGGTTTTAGAACAGAGAAGTATGATTTTGTGATAAAGTTTCTTTTTTATTTTTACTTATTTATTTTTATATATTTAGTACAGAGTCTACTGGGTCTTACTACACAAATCAGGCTCATGGTGATTCTTCTGTTTTCAGCCTCCCAAGTGCTGGGATTATAGGCAAACACCCCCAACCCCAGTCTCATTCACTGTCTCAGTACATCCTGGGGGCAAGGCTGGCACAGCAAACCAGGGCTCAAACCCTAGGCCTTGCATCTGCCTAAGCAGGTGCTTTAATCTGCTGAGCTTTCTGGCTGGCCCTAACTTTCAATATTTACATTTTAGAATATATGCGTATATACATACATATGTATACATAATACGCATATGTAATAGGTTTTATATAAAGCACTATGAAATGTTATATAATATAAAACAAAATTATGTTTTTGAAATGCATAGCACACACATAATGCAAAAAACAAATACACATTTATGTATCATTTACATATATAACCCATTATAATCTTAAAGACTAGTGAGATATTATAGTTTAGATATTTGAAAAATGAGACATTTCTAACATGGTTTAAAAGAAAGGAAGGTGCATTAAAGTCTTATGATAATCAATATCCATTTAAGTGTACCTAAGGATGGAACAGTAAGAGACAATTACTAAAAACTGTGTGCCTATTAAAAACACAGGACTCGCCCCCACATACACACTACAATTTAAAATTTTAACTCCGCTTACTAAATGGGAAGCCTTCAGTAAATCATTCAGCCTCTCTGGGCCTCTGTTGTCTCATCTATAAAATAGGCAGAATTATTCCTAACCATATTAAATGAGTTGGAATGTCATTCAGCAATACCCCCACAGTGATGGGTGATTTGCACAATTAATGTTGCTTATCACTCATAGAAAGCTTTTCCACAGGTTCACAGATCATCCGAGACAGCTGTACTCTGTTAGTTGGCTCCAGCTGTTTGAATCTTAGATCACTGTCATATTGACAGGAGGCTCCATGCTATCACAGCAGAGGAGGACTGAAAGCAAGGAAAACCCAAGCATTAATCTTACTCACTTCTACCTTGCTCACTTCTACTTATCAATCACTTCTACCTATTCAGATGACCGTGTCGATTAGTTTGAGGTATGCAAAAAAATAAAAATAAAAAAATAAATAAATTAACATAATGTTAAACTGGATTTTTTTTTTTTTTTTTTTTTTTTTTTAACTGGGGATTGAACTCTGGCTCTTGTGCTTGCCAGGGAAGCGCTTATCTACTGAGCCATCTTGCCAGCCCCTAAACTGAATTTTAAAAACAAAGTTCTCTTAAAAAGAAAAGTTCTCTAAAGAAAGTTATTTTAAAAGAATCCAAACAAATCATTTATTTTTCAGGGCAAATCCAGTGCTTGTTCAGCAAGTATTCTCCCACTAAACTGTATCCCCACCCACAAACTCCTTTATAACATAGCAACAAACACCCAGAGACAATGTAAGAAGTTTTGCTTAAGAAACTGAGTATGGTGACTCATACCTGTAATTCAAGCACTCTGGGAGACTGAGGCAGGGAGATCACAGGTGTGAGCTCAGCTTGGGCAACTTACTGACTTAGAAAGACCCTGTCTCAAAACTTAAAAAAACAAAAAGCAATGGGGTTGTAGCTAAGTGGAATACCCTGGGTTCAATCCTTAAAAAAACCCTTTAAATTATTCACTCAGAAATATCAGAATTTGAAGCCAAATTTAGATGTATCTTTTCATTTCTTCCTGGCCGCAGCTCTGCTACCAATTTTTCCCAGTGTGCTAAAATAGACATTCTTCCTTCTGTAATATCCTTGAGATCAAGGCAACATAGTGGTTGAGTGTTTCTTTCTAAATTTATATTTAATAAAATATCCAGAAATGATCATAATAAAGGAAATGTTTCAAAGTCTGAAACTGTAGTGTAGAAGCCGTCATTATTTGCTATTCATTCTATTTTAATAATATGACATTTATTGTCCAACCCAATTGAAAAGCGAAGATTAAATACCATACTGTAGAATGTTATTTTTGCTGACATAAAACAGTAAGGTCTGTGAGAAGAAGCAAAATGTCATGTCTGAGAACTTTGGAAACATTAAAAAAAAAAAAAAGTAAAGTCTATTTATCATTGTGCTTATTGAATATTTTAAAATGAAATTGCCCTAAGACTTCGACTCACACAAGGTGCATTTCTACCAGTGGGGAGAGCAAGAAGGCTAAGCTAAATGCCATGTGTGATTTTTGTTTGCTTCCATTTTGCTGATTGAAAGGAAATATCAACCAACATACCAAGACAAGTGAACTACCTACTAGTAGGAATTGCTGAATTATTGTGATGGTCATCTAATATGGCTGAAGCCCTTAAAACAACACTTTATCTTCCCAGAGACCCTCTCCCCACTTTCTCTAATCCAGCCCAGGGTGAGATATCCTTTCACCTTTCCTGCTGCTACAGGGAAGACCCCAATCAGCTCCTCCGAGATTTCTAAACATTCCCCTCAAACTCCACCCCTAACAAAAATCCATAAAAGCCTCGGTTTTCTTTGTCTCGGACCAGATGATCTATCTGCCCCATCTGCCCTCAATCCTCTCTGTGTCTTTGGAGTTAATAAAGGCTTCTTTTATCTTTCTTATCTCTTTACTGTGATAAAGCCTATCACTATTTTTATTGGAGGGTGTGGCTGTCAAAGACTGATACAATGATTTTTCTACCCCATTAGGTTCAAATTTAAAATATAACTTTAGATATTAAAAACTTAAAGGTAGGATCACAGCTCTATCATCACTTCCTTTCTCTTATTAAATTGTTGCTATACTATCTTTCACTTTCCCTTCCCCTGTTCTATTCAGACCTTCCAGCACTGGAAGAAGAAATGGCAGCTGTTAGGTCCTGAGGTTAAACAGAGGAGGAATGCTATCCTAAAACATCCTGAGAAACACATACCCACCAGAACTAATGTCAGTTACCTCTTTGCTAAGCTATTCATCTTATAAAACTGAGTTTTAGTTATAATGTCATTTGCCCTCATAAACAATGAGAAGTACCATCCTGCTTGCTTGATCATAACAAAATAATATAAAGCTAGTATGACTCTTCCCAAAGATTCTGCATATAATCTAGCTTCATATAATGAGGACTATGATTCTTAAATACAATTTTTAATTTAATTTATTATTATTATTTTATTTTATTTTTTAAATGTATTTGGTGCAGGATCTGCAGGGTCTACAGGGTCTCACTATGTAGATTGGGCTCATAGTGATTCTCCTGTTTTTAGCCTCCCAAGCACTGGAATTACAGACATCCAGTCTCAATTGCCCTCTCAGTGCACCCTTGGGGGCAGGAATCGAACCTTGGCTGCTGTGCTCTGCCTAAGCAGGCACTTTAGTCTGCTGAGCTATCTGGCCAGTCTAGCAATTTAAAAAAAATTTTTTGTGGAACAAGGGGTTGAACTCAGGCCCTTGCACTTGCCAGGGAAGCACTTATTCTATTGATCCATCTCCCCAACCCCTAGCAATTTTTAATTTTAACTGTTGCATAATTTTCAGACATATTCGGAGGGTACACTATAATTCAATATATGTATAAAATGGAATAAGGATCAAACCAGGGTAATTAACATTTCTAAGTTGTCAAATGCTTATTATTTCTGTGTTTGAGAAAACTTCAGATTCCTCTCTTCTATTCATGTTGATATATATGAAAACTTGTTAGGGCTGGCCAAATAGCTCAGCAGATTAAAGCACCTGCATGCAGGCACAGGACCAAGGGCTCCCAGGGCACGCTGAGATGGTGATTGAGACTGGGCATGGCGGCACATGCCTGTAATCCCAGCTCTTGGAAGGCTGTAAACAGGTGGATTACTACAAGACCCTGAACACCCTGTAGACCCTTCCCTAAAATTAAAAAAAAGGGGAAACTTGTTATAGAGTATAGTTACTATGCTGTGCTGTAGAGCACTACTAGTAGCTACTCCTAACTTTATCTTGATTTAGCCTATTATTCAACTTCTGTATCTCTGCTCCTACCCTTTCTAGCCTCTGGTAAATACTATTTTACTCTACTTCTATGGGATCAACTTTTTTAGCTTCTACAAGTGAAAATATGGGTACTAGCTTTTCTGTATGTAAAAGGAAATCTAGTACATGTCTCCTTTCTTTCTTTACAGGGGATAAAACTCAGGAGTTCGCGCTTGCTGGGCAGGCACTTATACCACAGATCTATCTCCCCAGCCCCAGTACATCATGTTCCTATAAATGGCATTGAAGATTTTTTCCTTCAAAGGATTATGATCAGGGAAATTCCAATAAAAATATACAGAGGCTTCAGTTATGGGAGTAACTTAGACCTCTCAACAGTGATAGCTGTATTTTAGATGAAGCCTAAGCAAATATCTGGATGAGCTTTGTATGTTAAAACCAAAGAGGAAGGGGAAGACTCTGTTGCTTTCTTGGAATGAGGCAGTCTGAGGAGACATATATCATTTCGTTCACACACTGAACTCCCCTCCCTTTTCTCCCTGTTTCTCTCCTGCTTGCTGACTCCTCCTTCCTGCAGCTCGAGGATCACAGGCAGACTGAAGAACACAAAGGTTCGGATGGGAGCCTTGCTTTCAGGCTTCCTCTGATCTTTCTCTCTCTCTCCCTCTCTCTTTCTCTGTCTCTCTCTGAATGTCTCTTTGTCTCTCTCTCCTCTATCCTTCCCATCCTATCTCTCTTCTCTGCTTCTCTTTCCCTCTCTCCCCCTTGGTTCTTTTCCCTCTTCTCCAGGCATCAGACTTGACACTTACCTGATAATCTCTCTGCCTTTGAAAGTAGCATTTCCGGAACCAAATGCATTTACTGCTTTTAGAAGTGAATAGAGTTTGATTACATCAAGCTGGAGCTGCTTTGCTCCAGAGGACCCAAAAGGATCCAGACATTATTGTCTTTTAAATCTATCTGAGGAGCCTTTGCTCTCTGCCTGACGTTTGGTGGTGGAAGGGAGTTTGGGCCTGACTGTTTTTCACTGGAAGATCGAAAACTTCTGTAGAGGTCTGAAATGGAATCCAATTTTTACATAAGGGTTGAGTCACAGCTAAAGGAAACATGCCTGACCGTTTTCTGCAGGACTGACCAGGGAAACGTCTAGAGAGAAACTTGGTAGGAGAAATGACTTCTATTTGCAACGGCCATACTTTCTTTTGAGAAAATCATTAGACCCACTGAGAAGGGAAATTAATATTAGTTAAGGACAATGTATTTCAGTAACTTAAACGGTTCTAGCCTATGGGAAGAAAGGCATAATTCTACGGACCTTTCCAGTTCTTCAGAAACTTTAAATATCTGTCTTTTTTGCTTGACATGTGTAATGACTCTTGCGGCTCTGACAGGCAGCATTTTTTCACTAGTCTCCCTGCTGAAATTGCAGAAAAGAACTGTTGTTTCCATGCTTGTGGCTTCTTGGTCCGTGGATGATCTTATGAGCGTCTTGTCTGTGACTATCTTTATGTTTTTGCAGTGGGCTAAAGAGGTCCCTGGCTACTTCCAGCCTCTGTGCACCACTTCTGCCGTACTGTATTTGTGCCAAGGTCTCTCGAGTAACTTGAAGGCGACTCTTCTAGTCTCCTATAACTTTTACACGATGCACAGGGGCGTGGGAAGCCAGGCAGCGTCCAAACACTCTGGCCAGGTGCTCGGAGCAGCGCTCACTGTGTGGGCAGCCAGCCTGGGGCTCTCCGCGCTCCCGCTCTGCGGCTGGGGCGCCTTCGAGCGCACGCCGTGGGGCTGTCTGGCGGGCGGCTCCAGCTCCTACGTGCTGCTCGTCTTCGCCGTGTACGCTTCGGCCTTGGGACTCCTGGCCGGCCTCTCTGTCCCGCTCACTCACCGGTTGCTGTGTTCCGAGGAGCCGCGGAGACTCCACGCGTACTACCAGGAAATTTCCCGCAAATCCTCCACTCCCGGGACCCCTCCTTCTGGAGGGAGAGCGCTGTCCCTGTCCCCGGGGGATGCCGCAGGCCCCACTCCGCCCGGCCCTGAGGGGCGCTCCCCGAGCTCAGACTCGGGGTCCGGGCCGCGTCTGCCAGCCGCTGGAGCCGGGACCGGAGCCCGCAGGCGGAGGCTGCACCCGGGGACTCTCCGTGGCGCCAGGAGCTTCACCAGGAGCACCGCGCAGAAACGCTTCGCTTTGATTCTAGCGCTGACAAAAGTCATTCTTTGGCTGCCCCTGATGGTAAAAATGCCGTTGCCCGACGCGAGGATGTGTGTGTCGGGTATGCGTGAGTGGAGCCCAGCGGTGTGGGTCTGGGGGGCCGCAGCTTGCAGAGGTCCCTGCCTCTGGTCGGTCGCAGGGAGCGACACACTTTGTAGGGACCCAGCGCCAGGGTCGGCAGCTTACCATTTGCCACTGTGCACTTTTTCATAATTGAGGGCAGACGAGCACTTTCGGCCGCGAGCTGCAAGTTTTCGGTCGTGGTCGAGAGTATTCGCGAAAGCTGGGACTATTTAGAAAAGAGAAAGGGAGATTTTTTTTTTTTTTTTTTCCGTGAGTTTTCCTTTCAGTCTTTGTCATCCCTTTCTGCTCCATTTCCGCTCGTGAGCACTTGGCCTGTCCCCAGCGGGGAGAGCAGTAACGGGGTGAGCTTGAGCCCAGCTCCGGAAAAGCAGAGCGAGCTTTTGTTCTGGCTGGAGAAGCGGCCGAGGCGCTCGGTCGCGACCGCCTGGGTGGGGCTGAGGCGCTGGCTGCTGTGCCAGGCCTCTGGGGCGCCGGTCCCTGGCCCTCCGAGCCCCACGCTTCCCCGAGTAGCTGCTTCGCGCTGCATTTCATGCCTCCCTGGTGGAGATTTTCATTAGTCGCGGTTGCCGACCCGGTACTCAGGGGCAAAAAGTACCAAAGCCGGTGGAATCCGGCGAGGCGGGATGCCGAGAGCCCAGCCCTAACCATCCACAGCGAGCGACGCTCCTAGCTCTCAATCAGGAAAAGGGACTGAGAAGGGGACCGGGATTGTGTGCTTACAGGCAAGGCTTGGGAAGTGGAGGTCTGAAGCTCTCTCACCTTTCCAGATCCACATGGTGGTCAAGCGAGTGGCGGGGGTTGAGTGCCTTCCCTTCGAGACCCTGGGCTTTCTACTAACCCTGCTGGCCCCCACTGTGACCCCCGTGTTTGTCTTGTCCAAACGCTGGACCCACTTGCCCTGTGGATGCATCATCAACTGCAGACAGGACGCCTATCCAGTGGCATCTGATGGGGAAAAATGTAAGTCTTCCACAGTGCGGTGCTTCTGAGCAGTACACGTGCAAAAACAGAAAGCGGATTCCTGAGAAAGTTGCCTGAGTAAGGAGAAAGACTACAAGGACAGATCTAAGTGGTGTTAGTGATGAGAAACAATTCAGAGCACGGTATGGGTTTTAAGTGAGTCAGGTTCTAAACAACTCCAAGAAATATTTATGCACGCTTAATTATTTTAGATAAGAGAACGAGATAAAGTTATTCAATGTGACATGAGATAAACAAAAGTCATCAGATATTGTATCTAATATATTTTAGACCACAGTGAAAAGTAAATGGCCTCCCAAGTCTATGGAAAACGACACTGCTGAGCAGCCTGCTGCTAAAAATAAATATATAAATAAAATAAAAATAAATAAATAAAAAGATTATTTATTGTATTTGGTACAGGTTTTCACCTCACAGCTTGGATTCGTAGTAACCCTCTCGTTTTCAACTTCCCCAGTACTGGGATTAAGGACATGTGCCACCATGCCAATCTAGGTGGCCAGTTCAGTGTACCCAGGGGCGGGGCTGGCAGCACATGTGGTGCTGGGGATCTAATCCTGGTACCTATGCTTGCCTAAGCAGGCACTTAGTCCACTGAGAGAGTTTTAATGGTCTGAAAAGAATTGAAAACATACTGTTATAACTCATCATTATTCAATGGAACAGTAAGAAAAGCACTTTCATTATTTTGTTCCTTGCTCTCTTTAAGATTCTGGAAAGTTTTTAAAGTATCAAGATTCTGGAAAGTTTTTAAAGTAATAGTCCCCAAGTAGGTTTTTTTTTTTATTGACCAAGAAACAAAATGTCTATTTCAAGGGATAAAAGTGGTGGAGCAAAAAAAAAATAAATAAATAAATAAATAAAAGTGGTGGAGTTTATGTATGAATTTAACCATGAATATCATCTGTACTAACTACATAAATGTAATGTAGATGCTGTGTGTGTGTGTGTGTGTTGGAAAATTTACCAAACATGGCACTGGGAGGGAGGGCTAATTACCAGACTCTACTATGTAGTTGTCCCCACATTCTACAGAAAACGTTGAGGAATGAGCTTCAGATTGTCTTTTTCTATTTTTTTGGTGCAGGGTCTCACTATGCATGCAGCCCACATTCATAGCGATCTTCCTGTTTTTTGCCTCCCATGTGCTGGGATTATAGGCGCGCGCCACCGCGCCCGGATTGCATCGCCGGCTCAGCGCACCCGAAGGGGGGGCCGGCGCGGCTGGGGGAACCAAGGATCGAACACTGGTTCTGCACTTACCTAAGCAAGCGCTTAGTCCGCTGAGCTATACCGCCGGCCCTGAGCTTCAGATTGGAAAGGGGTGTTATCTTGTTATTCCAGACAAGACAGGATTTTTACACCACCTAATAAATTTAATAATGCATTAATATATGTTGAGTTAACTGTTACATGAATTGCTCTTTGCTCAGAATAAGTAAATGTAGTATTTTTTAACAGAGAAGAAAGATTAAATTAGAGCAGCATTTTAAGATTATTAAGATATACTGGAGTATATCTAAGTATATTCCACTATCAATCCCACAAACAGGCTTATTTTATAAACATTGGTCACAGACTGGTCATTTTTTGTATATTGGTAACATTTAAAATTTATAATACCTGGATATTTTCAACTGAAAAAATTTACTTTTAGGAAAGCATATAACTTTATTATAAATAATTACTAAATTTATTTGCCTTTAAAGTAATGGTAGAATGTATAATGTTATTCTCCTAAAGCTTAACATTCAGAAGAATAACTTGGAAAATTAATAATAAAAGCACTTATAAAAATCTTATAACATAGAGCCGGGTGTGGTGGCGCATACCTGTAATCCCAGCACTGGGGAGGCTGAGGCAGGAGGATTGTTGTGAGTTCGAGACCAGCCTGAGCTACAAAGTGTGCTTAAGGCCAGCCTGAACTGCACAGTGAGATCCTGTCTCAAAAAGACCAAAAAAAAAAAAAAAAAAAAAGAAAAAAAATCTTATAACATTAAGGAATTATTTACAAATTTGCTCCAACAGTCTAGCAAGGTTAATATTTTGCCGCTAAACTAGTAAATCATCCCTGTTGTAAAACTTTAAAGATTATGAAGAAGATAATAGCCTCTATGCTGGGCAAATGACAAGTATTAGCAAATTGTTTTAGGACAGGCATTTTCAAAGACTGAGGCAAGCCCACATCAGACCAGAAAACAAAGCAAAGCAATGGGCCTGTCACTGCATCTGTCGCACGAAGTCAAATATCATCCACAGTGCACAAGATTAAAGAGCCTACAGTCAGGCTAGCGGAACCGTTGTTCACCTTTGTAAATTAAAAACATGCCTTTTAAGATCAAATTATTTTTATTATTATTCCTCTAAGTCTACATTACTTTGCTTTTTATTTATTTTAAAATTCCAGAGGACTTGAAATATGAAGGCTTGTTTTAAAAGATGTAGCTCTTGCCGGGCGTGGTGGCGCAGGCCTGTAACACTCGGGAGGCTGAGGCAGGAGGATTGTTGTGAGTTTGAGACCAGCCTGAGCTACAAAGTGAGCTTAAGGCCAGCCTGAACTGCATAGTGAGACCCTGTCTCAAAAAGACAAAATAAATAAATAAATAAATAAATAAATAAAAGATGTAGCTCTTTAAAAGAGAAACATTGTGAGAAGTACATTTTAAGAGGCTCATGGTTCAGATGTCTCTATTTCCTTTTACATAGGGAAATTCTGAGAGTAAAAATGTTTTTCCATTGTGGGATGAGCCCCCATAAATGTCCTGTTGCTAGGATGACAATAGAATACTGAGATCCCAGGGGTGACCCATCAGCTAGGCCAATTGCTCGATTTGTTCCACAGCTTTCATTCTCAGGAGTTCTGTGCTTAAACTCTTTCTCCTAGGCAAACCAACACGCTCCTCTCTACTGCTCTTATCAGTGATTTCAGAAAGAAGGAAGGGAAAATATCTTTTCTAGCTCATATTTGCAATAGGTTCAAATTGCAGGTGTAAATACATATAATTCTACATTTCAGTTTCCATGAATAAGAACTGAGATACATGCAGCCAGAAATTGAATTTCAATGTTAAAACACAATTTGCAGAAATAGGAATAAATTCTCAGGATGGAGAGATAGCTTGATGGTCTAAGAACCTGCTTGGTAAGCACAAAGACCTGGGTTCAATCCTTGGTGTTGCATGCCTATAATCCCAGCACTAGAGAGGCTGAGACAGAAAGATCACTACCAGTCTGAGATGCATAAGGAGGCCCTGTATCAAATAAATAAGTAAATACTTTTAAAAAAAATTTAAAGAATGAATTCTCTTGTTTCCAACAATAGTCTATATTAATGTAATTAAAACAAGTGTTTTAAAATTTAATTTATTTTTTTTAGTGCTCATTTGCAGTACACAGTTATTATAGTCCTTCTAAGGAATTCATACAGATACATAACACATCTTAATTCTCTTTCCCTTCTTCTGCCTTCCCACCACCCTTCATCTTTTGGCCTTTCCGTTTAAGTGATTTTTATTTTTATTTTTATTTTTTTTGTCATTTTGAGACAGGGTCTCACTACGCAGTTCAAGCTGACCATAAGCTCACTTTGTAGCTCAGGCTGGTCTCGAACTCACAACAATCCTCCTGCCTCAGCCTCCCAAGTGCTGGGATTATAGGCATGTGCCACCACGCTGGCTTTAAATGATTTTTTAATATGGAATTCTTAGACTACAGACATATGGGATGGTTAAAGCTTTCAAATTCAGCTTGTTTGCCTGACAAGATATTTTCTCTTTTAAAAAGTTAAACAAACAGCTAAAACTCAAATATATTATATAAAAGTCAATTTTTTGTCTTTCCTGTTTTTACAGAATCAGGGCATCTGGTAACATCACTCTGCAGAAGTACTCATTTTTATAATATGATGCTACCATAGCTAAAATTGTAATTGACAGAACATGATTAAAAACAAAAAAAAACAGAAGGATCACTACCAGTCTGAGATGCACAGTGAGGCCCTGTACCAAGATTTAATTCGTATTTTACCTAATGCAGGGAACAGTGAAGCTCTTTCTTTGCATAATAAGTACAATGCATTTAGTTTTCATAAAAGTAGTATACATTTCAGAAGATAATGGACTTTAAATTTCTTGAAAGTGATTAATCCTTCAAAGATCTCTACATCAAACTTTTAAATACAATTAAATTATGAGTTGTTTGCTTTCTGAACCTAAAAATCACAGTCAGAAATCCAAGGTCTTCCTTCTATAAATAAATACAAATTTGTATTTTATTTTTCTCTAGAACTCATATTCCATTCAGCTACAATCACTGAAGGATTTTCCCATCATGCCAAGCATGATTCCTGCAGGCTGCTTTGCTCCTTCACTCACTCATTGTATGAATATTTATTTGAGGAATGCTACTATGTATCTGGCACTGTGCTACATGTTCAATGAGGAACAAAATGACCAATTTATAATCTTTGAGTTGAATTTCATATTTTTAAAAACATACATGGAATTTAGCTCAAGACATGGCTTTTAAACAAGTATTAATAGTTACTTTAACCAATCTTAATTATGGGCCAAACTCTTGAGATCAAATTATTTTACATCAAAAATTTATGTATCTAGTTTCTCTTTAAAGAATCAGAGTATTGTGGCGCATGCCTGTAATCCCAGCACTGGGGAGGCTGAGACAGGAGGATTGTTGTGAGTTCGAGACCAGCCTGAGCTACAAAGTGAGCTTAAGGCCAGCCTGAACTGCATAGTGAGACCCTGTCTCAAAAAGACAAAAAAAAAAAAAAAAAAAAAAAAGAATCAGAGTATTGACAAAACAACCTCTCCCCTCATAACCCAGGACAATTGGCTGGAGTGAAGGTACCTGTTTTTTGATGATATTAAAGGGTAGTAATATAGTAGCATTTGCCTTTGTTATTTGCTAGTGTTATCTAACTGGCTCAGATCCACATTTGAGTTTTTCTACTTTTTGTTAATAATTTTAATGAAGAGTCTTATGGCATTGTGGTTCATGCCTATAGTCTCAGGTACTGGACAGTTGAGTTTGTGAAGGGATCATAAATTTGAGGCGAGCTTGGGAAACTTAATGAGATCCTGTGTCAAAAAACCTCTTTTGAAACACTGGTGAGCCCTGCCCCCGAGTGCGCTGAACCCATGACCGAGTCCCTGGGACACACCTGTAATCCCAGCACTGGGGAGGCTGAAAACAGGAAGATCACTGTAAGTCGAGCTGCCTAGTGAGACTTTGTACATAAATAAATAAAATAATTAACAAAGATACAGTGATGAGGTAGCTCAGTGACAGTGTACTTGCTTAGCTTGTATAAGACCCTGAGTTTAAGCCTTCATAGTTGCAAAATTTATTTAAATGTCTGCCTCAAGGAACTTAGAGATAATCAGTCTTGTCCAAACCCATCCTGATTATTCCCCAGCTAGGCAGCTGACTACAGGTACAGAGAGGTGCAGAGATTTGTCCAGTATCACAGACAAAATACAGGGCTCTTTGATTGTTTTCTGTGACCCAAGTACCTGGAACAATACCTAGTACATAGTAGGCACTCAATAAATACTTGTTGAATTCAATTAGGAAAGAAAAGATGATCAGTGTTTACTAAGCATTTTTAAAAATTATTTTTAATATGGCTGGAGAAATAGCTCAATGGTATAAGTGCCTGCCTGGCAAGCGCAAGGTCCTGAGTTTGATCCCCAGTACCAAAAATAAAAATAAAAATAAAAATAAGAAGCTGTTTAGCACAAAGCCTTGAGTTCAATCCCCGGTTCTGCCACAAAATATATATGTATATATATTTCTTTAAAATAAAATTACTTTTTAACATATTTTTCTAGGAGTAGTGTCTACACACACACACACACACACACACACACACAATTACTTGTCAAGATTCTTAATTTTGTGATACAGTTATAACATTATTTCCATTAGTTACATCAGTTAGAATTTACGTTTTGGTGGTTAAGAAAGTAATTAATAAAAAATATTTTTATTGCTATATTATATAATGGATATATTTCTGACCCAAATATGACCTATCTGGGTCATTTTACCTCTATTAATGTATTTCTTTTCTAAGTTTTCTTAGCAGTAAATCAGTTTCATACAAATGGTGATTACCCAAATCTTGGTATTAACTTAAATTTCAAATCATTTTACCAGATGACTTAGGTAGACTTAGCTTACTTGTTTCAGTGTTCTCAACTATGAAATAGGACCAATACACTTTTTGGATTATTGGTGGTTCAATGATGTATTCTATGTATATAGCTTACATTTAGAATACTTATGACTTCATATTCTCAATCACAATCCTAATTTGTTTTCATAGACTACTTCTGTTGCTGCTTGCATCTTATAATATACTCTCCACTAACATCCTCTTCACTCTTAATCACCTTGTATATTTCAGAGTTATATACAACTAACAAAATATATAATGATAAACATCAAATTTATCAAATAGTAATCATAAAATTGAGACTATGACATTTTTGTTTTCTTAATGGTTTTGAGTTGCCAGTCTGTCACTGTGTCTTTTGTGAGAAAGGGGAATCCCTTTCTCAATTAAAACATTCTTGGAATTTCTTCACTTTTCACCTTCTTAAGCTAGGTTAAAAATTCTAATTTAATTTTACCAAACTACATAACTAGGAAATATATAAATGAAGGATAAAGTTACATTTAAGTACATCAAAAATACATATCCATAACATAATATAAGTGAAGTACAACAGTGTGGGAAAATCATAAATCATTAAGAAAAAAATGATGGAGTGTATAAAATACGATCATTTGTTTTTTCTTTTCCATTTTATCTGGATAGAAATTTTTCTTGTATTGTGGTTCAAACAACAATGAATGACACTGATAAGTTCTATTTTCCAGTAAAATAATTAGTTTGTAAATCTCCAACTATAAGAACATTTCAGTTTTAATAGAAACAGCATGTGAATAACACTAGAGTGTGTTGTAAAGTGAATCAAATTTTGTTTTATTCTCATAGAAACTTTACAGTTTTTCGTAATATTCCTTTACCAAACATAGCTAGTATCTGACTATAAAACATAAATACCAAAGTAGAAACTTTCTTTGAAGAAAAGCTAGATTTTGAAATATAAAATCTAAAATATTAAATTGTATTTTGTTTTCCACTTTTCTGTAACTTCCTTTTTTTTCCTTTAATCCTTTTTCATTATTTATTTGGTGCAAGGTCTCACTACACAGCTTGGACTTGTAATGATCCTCCTGTCTCAACCTTCCCAGTGCCTAGATTATTTGGTGTCAGCCACCACGCTCAGTTTTGGTGGCCAGCATGGGGTGCCCGGGATTCCAGGGCTGGTATCGCGTGTGGTGGCAGGAATTGAATCTGGGTCCTTGCACTTGCCAGGCAGGCACTTAGACTGCCAGGCTACCTCCCCAGCCCTTCCTTCTTAATATATGAATGTTATCTTTCTAACACTGTCCATGTGTACTTTCCGTGTCCTGATCCTTTGTAACTTTCCAGGGTAGATCTAGGGATCCAGAAGCCATGATGCTCTTCCAGAAGCAGAGGTAGCACACATTTGATTCTTTGCAACTTCACAATAGCAAAAAGATGCCCAGATGTTCTGATTGAGGTACAAGAACCTGATAAACACTCAACACACACACACACACACACACACACACACACACACACACACACACACACCACCAGCACCACCACCACCAACAACAACAACGACAAAAACCCTGAATTTTCTCTGAGTCCCTGACAATCTCCCCAGTTAGGTTGCATGGGTCTTTCATTTGTAGATTTTGCATGAAAAATGATGTACATTTTAGGAGCATTTCACTCCAAGTCCAAATGGATGGGGTGTATACATGAATAGATATATTTGCATGCAGGGGCTTGTATGTGGGGATGGATGTCTCTTCAGGAACCAACCTGTAGCAAACATAAGTGAATGAGTCTCACCCATATGCATTTTCAGGTCTCTTCTACTTTGCCATTTTCCACAGGGGCAAGGGAATGGTAGTAAAAGTTATTGAACCTGAAATTTCCCCTGTGTACTCATTCATTTTGTTCCCTGATAGAAGATACACTTTGTGCAAGTAGGAATCCTGTTTAGTATTGCCTCCTGATGGTTTAGAATAATGCCTGGAACATACATAATAAATGGTCAAAATTTATATTAAATATATATATATATATATATATATTATCTAATATTGAATGGCATTCACACAAAAATATTTTCTGCCACATTCTTACTTGTTAATACTTTACATCATATCTGTCAAAGATGTAATATCTAGAAAAACAGCATATTTTATCATAAGTTCATATGTTCCCACTAACATTTTGTAATTAATTACTTTTGCAGATAATTTAAATGCTCCAGTTTAGAAATATATACTCACTCATATTTTATCAATTTGTTCCAAATGCATTTTATCAGAATGCACATTTTTTCACCAAAGTTCAAAAGTTGTATAGCAATATATTCTAATATATATTGTACATATTTATAAACATGTAAATATCACAAGCAGTATACATCAAAAATTTAAAGCAAGAGCTGGCTAGATAGCTCAGTGGAGTAAAGCACCTGCTTAGGCAAGCTTAGGCAAGCACAGGAAATGGGGTTTGATCCTGGGCACCACATGCTGAGCTAGCTCAGCTCCCAGGGAAGGCTGAGCCAGCCAGAATCTGGGTGGGGTGGCTCACACCTGTAATCCCAGCGCTGGAGAGGCTGAAAGCAGGAGGATCATTATGAGTCTGAGCTATGTGGTGAGATCCTATACCAAATACATTAAAAAAAAAATCCAACACTGAAAATACCTGAATTTCCTAACTGGTAGTTCAGTTGTCTGGATGCATGCCTGTAATCCTAGTACTTAGGAGGCTGCTGAAGAAGGATTGTTGTGAATTTAAGGCCAACATAGGCTACGTAGTGAGCTCAAACCCCACCTGAACTACTAAGCAAGTAGTTTGGAGACTCTGTCTCCAAAACAATGGAAAAAGTTATATATATATATATATATATATATTTGTTGTTGTTTGCATCTGCCTTACTAAGAAATTTTATTACTGTTTTCACTTAGCCAATAGGAAAAGCTTTGAATTCAACCTATCATTCCAACCAAGTTATGGAATTTATAAAATAGCACATGAAGATTACTATGATGATGATGAAAGTTCTGTGTCCTATCACAACCTGATGAATTATGAGTGTGAAACTACAAAAGATTCTCAGAGAGACAGTTGTAGTATCTTCAACACTGTGAAAGTAGAAATCAGCACCACACCTTCTTTGGACAGCTCCATGCTGAAAGGCATTAACAAATGCACAAATACTGATGTTGAAGTGCTTGACAAAGGAAAGTGTGCGTTTTCAGACAAAACAAGAAGTAGCATCAACTATGAAGAAACCACTTTTTATGAAGGTCCAGAAAGAAGACTATCTCATGAAGAGAGTCAGAAACCAGACCTTTCAGATTGGGAATGGTGTAGGAGTAAATCAGAAAGAACCCCTCGTCAGGTACGGTAAAGGTTTTTTGTCTTGTGAAATCAAAAGCTAAGTATAATAGTCATAAAAATTATCAGTTGCTTCTTTCATTTAATTAAGGCTAAGGGTAATTTCACTTTCTTGGTTAATTTTGTTTCAAGGTAATTTTTGAAAGGCTTTTCAATTTTTTAATTAATTATTTTTAACTTGAAACATGCATTTTAAAATCAGCAAAGTTAAATGAGCTCTTTCAAAGGGTTAGGCATTTTGTTTTAACCTCAAGCAATATGCTTAAATCCAGACTAGACTCTGAAAACTCATGCTTCTGAGCTAAATTTAGTCTGTCTGTCTTTCTTTCTTTCTTTCTTTCTTTCTTTCTTTCTTTCTTTCTTTCTTTCTTTCTTTCTTTCTTTCTTTCTTTCTTTCTAACCAGGAGTCAAACTCAGGAACTGGCACTTAGCAGGCAGGTGCTCATTCCACTGAGCTATCTCCCCAGCTCTTCTGAGTTAAATTTAGTTAACTTGTACATTTTGTTTCTCCTTCATCCCTGAAATCCTCAAGAGAAATTTTCTTTGTTACTTAAAGACAAACATACAAAAATAGCAGTGAAAATGGCTGACCTTTCAGCTCCAACTACACAGCTTGCCTGTCTTGCTATCATTGGTTCTTTCAGAATCCCATAAGGAAAAAAAAATCTTTCAGAATACATTCCAACGAACTAAATGTTCCAACTCCTGAAATATGAAAAAATGATTTGATGATATCTTATAAAGCCAAAAATTTCATATGAATCTTACTTATTTCACTCATACATTCTAGCCTACTGAAAGTGATAAGGTGTTTTTCTCATTTTATTCAAAACAGAATGTGATATTTAGATGTTACTGTTCTCTAAACTTTGGTAATTAAAGTTGTTCTTGCTTTCTACACTATTGATTTAGCTAAAAAGCAGATATTTTTTTCAACATAATATAATGGAAATCAGAGTTTACTTTTACCTAGTCTCTGTTGAAAAAATAATTCCAGAAATATTCTGCTAGGAGTAATGCAGTCAGTGAAAAAAATATATGGCTACAGATCACCAGTACAAATATGAGCAGGATAATTTGAGATTTCCTTTTTCTCACTGATTAAGTAAAACTAGTATTATCATTCTAATGTCATTAAGGCTTAAGTAAAATACACACATAAAACATTATTAGAAAAGATAATTTGTTTGGCAATTAAGAGTCCCAGAGAAGAATCACTAAATATTTGCTATTAGTTAAATAATATAATAAAAAGTACAAGTCAAAATACACAATGTTCCAAAGTTTTAAAATAATGTTTTCCCATCTAAGAGAGGAATTCTTATACTTCTGTTATCAGTGTGGTCCTAAATAATCTAAATCTCATTTTCTTGCACTTAAAAATTAAATAATATTAATCATGAACCATGTATGTGTATATATGTATGTATTCATGCATCCCATTCGTTTACAGCTACCCCGTGTGTTATAATCTCTGATATCATCCTCATGTTTACCCCACAGTAAAGTTATAACAATCATGGATCTTGCCAAATACATGTCTCTATCTCTATCTATCTATCTATCTATCTATCTATCTATCTATCTATCTATCTATTGCTTAGTCTTGCTAACTTTGAACTTTCTAAAATGATACTATGCTAGATACTGTATTTTGTAACTCATTCCCTTCAACATTATGCTAAGTGATTCCATTTTAAAATATAAATATAAATATATGTATTTCCAGAATATTGAATTATTATTTTGTTATATGACTATACAATGAGTCATGGTGTGGAAAGTATAAACAGTTATCTATATACACCTGGAAAAAAATGGAGGAATCAGACTCTGTTTACACGTAACTATATTGTCCCATTACAATCATGAAGCATTACTTCCCCCAAAGCCTCTTGAATGAAAACATAAACTAGTATGTGACAAATTAAAAACGTATCAATCCAGGCATTTTCCAATGGTAAAGATATACTTATTAAATTTTAATATCTTAATATTGTTATAGGCAAATAGTTCAGAAAATTTATCCAAAATGCTGGCTATAAAAATATGGCTAATGATGCAGGGGATAATGCCATGGTCAAGTGGGTAGAAGTTATTTGGTCTGGTCAAAATTAAATAAAATGTTACCATAAATTTTAAAGCAACATTGAAAAATCTTTAAACCACAAGCTGATGTTATTATTATGTTCTTGCCTTAGCAAAATTGCCCATGATCTTTAAAGTTAGCATTAAATAAAATTATAAAATGTCAAATTTAAAAAAATTACAAATTCAACACTGCTGTAATTGAAAGTGTTAACAAGCTACACTTAGGGTTGAAATGTTCACAAAAGAAATTTCCTAAGACAAAAATCAAGTTTTACCTAAACCAAATTGGGAGGAATGATGAACCTTATTTGTCTGTTCTTGCTTTGTTTTTTGCCTGTCCTGTCCTACAGTTCTGCAGTTCAAGTTCAGTATTCTTTATGATGCGAGTTATTTCTACTTCAATAGTGTTGGCCTTTAGAACAGCGGATATTGCAAAAACCAAGAACTTTTAGGTTATTTTTACAAGATGATCAGCCGGTAGATGACGATACCCTTCTGGTTTTCCAGCTCAAGAATTAATAAATCGGGCTGATAGCCACCCTGGCCCGTCTGTTTAATCAGCAGACTCATGTTATCTTCAGGGAAAGTTTGGATGTATTGTTTGGTTAGTTTCATTCCTGGGATGTATCAGGTAGGAGAACAAGACAAATACCTGTCATCATTTACCTCTACGTACATTATCTCTGCTAGCACTAGGATGCTGTGATCTCGAGGGAATGTTCCCAAGGAACATGTGGCAGGCTTGATGTTTTGTGAGCCTGTCCATCTTTGGTGAGACTTCCATGGTACTATAGTATTTACCACAAGCAGGTATAAGTTTCATAAACTTTTATTACTGTATTATAACTAAATAGGTGCCAAAAGTAGAATGTCAGATGTATTTTAAAAGTAGAGGAGGAGGCTGGAGAGATGGCTCAGTAGAATAAGCACTTCCTTGGCAAGCACAAAGGCCTGAGTTCAATTCCTGGTTCTGAAAAAAAAAAAAAGTAGATGAGGCAAAGTCTTACTGTGAGTTTCCTTCTGTTGATCTTACTCCAAGACATAGCAAGAAATACGTGTTTTATTTTTGAGATATTTTTAAACTTTTATAGTAAAGGTAGTGTGCATATGCCTAATTTACTTCTGAAGAGACAAAGGAGCTGGAATTGTCTTTACAGAAATACTTGGTTTCAATTTTTTAGCAGTCTTTTAACCTTGCCCAACTGAGCAGAGGTAGGGTTCACTCAGATTCAGTACCTGACCTTTTCTTTGGGGAGGGGTGAGACTGAATGTACTGGGGATGGGAGGAAAGCAAGACAGAAAACCGGAGCATGGAGCGAGTATGCGTGTGATAGAAAATCACCAAGATCTTTATCACTCCTGCCTCTCATGGAACAGGTGTTCTATATATTTTTCTTATGACTTCAATATGAATATAGTTTTTCTCTGCTTTGTGCTTTCTAAGCTTACGCTAAAATGATTCACCAAACTATCTTATTCAGGGGCTGGCAAGAAAGCTCAGCAGACTACAGTGCCCACTTAGGCAAGCTTAGGCAGCCATAGGGACCACTGCGCAATCCCTGGTACTGCATGTTGTGCCAGCCCTACCCCCATGATGGGCTAAGCCAGCCAGAGTCCGGGGGTAGTGGTATACTCCTGTAATCCCATCCCTGGGGACACTGAAAGCAGGAGGACCACCACGAGTACGAGCTGTGTAGTGAGACCCTGAAACAACCAAATACATTAAAAAAAGAAAAAAAAACCTATCTTATTCAGATGCCTTATTCAGGATTGTATTTTATTTGCACTTTGATTTTATAGTATTTCAATAACTGTAGCAAGAATACTGTTGAACTGCAATCTATCATATAGAACTATATGTATATAGAAATTTTTGATAGGTTTTTAAGTTCTTATAAACATAGGTAATAATGTTAGCAAAAAACTGTATTTAACACAAACCATTAAAAAAACCAGGACTTACCTCCTACATATTTGTAAGCAACAGGTACTAACTACATGGGAGTAGATGGTGACAGGCTTTTTAAATAGTGGCTTTTTTGTTGTGAAAAACATATAAGGATATATTAGAATTTAGTAGATATTGCATATCATCTGTGAAAACTCTGCTCACTTATTTTCTATGGTTATATTTTCATTTACACCCAATTCATCAGCTTATATTTAATGGTGTTACCTTAAATAGTGTGGTCATTAAAATTCTGAAAAATAGAGTGACTTTAAGTATATCTCATGAGCTTAATTTTTAAATGGACTTTGCTTAATTTTTATTTACCTCTATGTTAGTAAATAAATTTTCAGTATCTCTTCTTGTGGGCGTAAGAATTTCAGAGGGTTATGTATAAAAATAATGGTAACAGAATAGCTTTAGTAGATTTAAATATGTTCTAATAAAATTTATGAATTGAGCATGTTTTGGTTTTTTGATGGAACTGGGGATTGAACTCAGCCCCTTGCACTTGCCAGGCAAGCACTTATTCTACTGAGCTATCTCCCCGACCCTTGAACATGTTTGAAAGACTAAAATTCAGTGTTAAATCTGAACACATAATTGTTTTTTTTTGACCCTCTGGTAGACATCACCCTACGCAGTTATAAAGTGTTTAGAAGGAGCAGTAAAAAATGCTCAGGATCTGGGGAGATGGCTCAGTGGAATAAGCGCTTCCTTGGCAAGCACAAAGGCCTGAGTTTGATCCTCAGTTCTGCCAAAAAAAAAAAAAAAGCTCAGGATCTTCATTTAAAAAGCTCATAATGTTATTGTCATGATAGGACTTTGTTTCTGAAATGAAATGATGGTTTTATAGAACCTAAAATTGTATCATGTCTGAATAAAGGTAAATTGACTTTGCAACCTAATTTAATTCTGTAAGTATCATCACTTTATTATTTTTTATTTTAATACTTAGCTTATTCAATTACTCATGGATTTCATTTTTTTATACCTGTCTTAGAGTTCTGTAAATCCCCTTGTTTGTTATTATAAAACTGAAATAAAGGTATACTGTAACTATGCCATTCAAAGCTACTTGAAATCTTTTTATTCTTATTTTGATCATTCATTCATTCATTCTTACATTTGGTATGTGGTCTTACTACGCAGCTCAGAGTCATAATGATCCTCTTGTCTCAGCCTCCCCAGTGCTGGCATTACAAGTGCCATGCCTGGCTTTACTGACTGGCTCCGTGTGGGCCTGGCCTGGCATGTGGTACTAGGGATCAAACCTGGGTCCTTGTGCTTGCCAGGAGGTGCTTAGAACACCAACCTACCTCCCTGCCCTGGACATTTTTATCTTTAGAAAAATAAAAAAATCTTAAATATACTTATTTTTATCTTTATTCTAAAAATTTTTTTATATTTGTTTTTTAAGGAAAATAGTTTAAAAGCAATTAGGATAGTTTTGCAATCAATCAGACCTGAATGTGTAAACATTTTATTGTCACCTTAGTGTAAGAAGCTGAAAGAACAAATAGGATCTGAAAGTTGCAATTAATTTTCACGATTACTGTGAAACTGTTCAAAAGAAAGGGACAGCTGGGATGAAGGAAACGGGAAAAAAAAGGAAGGGAAAAAGAAATGCAGGTGTATATACAGAGGGCAGCTCGGATAATTGTACTGCTGACCTCCGCTGGTCTACTGAAAGGAGAAGTTAATGTTTAATTTTTTTTCCCTCTGCTTTTAAATTTTTTATACACTTTTGGCCAGTCTTACGAGCTTATATCTGGTAATCTGAACAACTCATTTGAAGACAATATGCAATGTAACAGCCATTGTTGAATTCCTATCATTTTTTTCAGTGAAATTCTGTATTGTTTCTCATG
Source organism: Ctenomys sociabilis (assembly GCA_004027165.1). Lineage (NCBI taxonomy): Eukaryota > Metazoa > Chordata > Mammalia > Rodentia > Ctenomyidae > Ctenomys > Ctenomys sociabilis. The sequence continues at coordinate 50,942 of PVKA01003658.1, read as the reverse complement.
TCATTTTCACTATTTTTGTGTTTTTTTTTAAAAACAGTTATGCAAGGAAAAATTATATTTCGTCACTTGTTAGTAGAATTCAGTGTTACCTTTGTTTTCTGTAACTTTGAAAATCATTATTATTCATTTTTATTAAATGCCTTTCATAGAAAAGGACAGAAACCAAAATCAGCTGGACTTTTTTCTTTTTTAGCTAAACTGTTTTCATGTTCTTTAGACTACAGCTTTTCACATTTTGATTTGGTAAAATTCAAATGGAGGTCTTCTACAAGTTAGACTGTTGATTGAATAGATCTGAGATAAAATGCAAGATTCTGCTTTGTTAATAAGCTTCCAGATGATTCCTGTAAAAAGTTAATTTCCACTCTAGATCAGAATAAAAATTCCCAAGTTGAATCAAATGCATGATATTTAAGAAGCAATGCTTTAGACTATCACTAAAGAAGGGGCTCACATCATGTGAAAGAACAGACCAAGTCAATTTATTTCATTTAGTATAGGCCTCATAAATTAAGAATAAAGGAAAATATCTCAGTATGCATACCTTTTCCTCTCCCTAAAAATTATATATATATATATATATATATATATATATATATATATATATATATATATGTAAATTTTCTTTTTTCACTTCTTAAAATAGATCTTTAAAAAAAACACACAGGAAAATAGTGTTTCCTACAAAGGTATTAGTTTGCTCTTGTCTCTGAATAATCATTGATATTTTTAATTAAAATGACCATATTAAGAAAAATTCACATATCATTTCAGCTTGGTAGCTCTAACAAGTCATCTTAATACAAAGAGCTGCTCAGAGTAATGATGTATGGTTTTAATTTACCTGCACTTGTTTGAAATAGCTCATTATTCACTGTTCAGAGATGTGAAAAAATGTGACAGTTTTCTTTTAAAAATGTATAGCCTTCATTTGTTTTATTATTATAAAAATAAAATGTACTTATTATGGAAAATTTGGAAATTGCTAATAAAAGAAACACTTCCAATCAGACTTAATCAGTATATTTTGTCCTATAAAACACTAAGCTTTATTCTAGGCATGTATTTTTACTTTTGAAAAAAGAAGGGAATCATGTAGAATGTGGTACTTTAGGATCTACTTTGCTTCACTCAACAGTATATTTCAGGCCGCATTCTAAATTTCTCAAGTCTATTTAATCATTTGTAGTATACTTAACAGTGGCTATTTGGAGTGTGATTGAAAACTCATCAATAGATGTAAAATTTTTTTTGCTGTATTTAGGATGGGATCTCCAGGGTCTCCAGGGTCTCCAGGGCCTCACTATGTGGATCAGACTCATAGTGATTCTCCTGTTCTCAACCTCCCAAGAACTAGGATTACAGGAGCATAACACCTTGCCCAGTCTCAATAGATGTAAATTTATTCTCAAGTATCTAAAGTCTTGGAAAATAAAAAAAAAAGAGAGATTTTATTCTAAACTAATTCAGATATTCCACAACATATTTTTTGATCCTCACATTTCATATCACTTGCCTCAATGAGATAACTTGAATTTTCTAAAAAAATTCAAGAGGATTGTAATTGGATCAAAGGTTGTAGAGACTCACATTATAAATCCTTGTTTGAAGTAAGAATCCTGTTATTAGTCTTTAGAAAGTCATGTGGCTTAAAGAAGTTTTGTTTTGTTTCATTTTGTTTTCCACTATGCTTGAAAAACAACAAACATTCAACATCCCATTAAAATTTTTTTAATTCAAGTGTCTAGCAACTCACTATATTTAAAAAACTTTTGATTGTGAACTAGTTTTAGGCTTACAAGACAAAAAATTTAAAAATGGTACAGAGTTCCAATATATTCTTCATCCACTATCCATTGCCATTGAAATGTTACAAGATAATAATGCAACTATTAGTATATTTATAATTAATCTATAGACCTGATTTCAAATTTTCCAGTTGTCCTAGTGATATCAATTTGGGGTTTAAGATCTCATCCATGATTTCATATTTCATTTGTTTTTATGTCTCCTTAGTCTCATTTCATTTGCCATATTTCTGTCTTCTTTTGTCTTAATGACTTTGACACTTGAAAACTACTGGCCAAGGGTCAGCCAAATACCTCAGCAAATTAAAGCACTCACAGGCAGGCACAGGTGCTGCCAAGCAGGCCAGGCTGAGACAGCAACTGAGACTGGGCGTGGTCGCACATGCTTTTAATCCCAGCTCTTGGGAGGCTGTAAACAGGCAGATCACTAGGAGTCCAATCTAGTAGTGAGACCCTGAACAACTACCCTGTAGACCTTTCCCTAAAATACAAAAAATAAAAAGAAACAAAACTACTGGTATATTGACTTACTATTTTTCTCATTGTAATTTATACAAATCTTGTAGAGGGAAATTTTGAAACTACATAGATACTCCAGATCATATCACACACTAACCAATGATTTCCACCATTAATTATGGATTATACCTGCAGCGATTTTGTGATAACAATTGCCTATTTTCTATTTTTATCATTCCTTTTGTATTGATTATTGGAATTCTACTTTAATGAAAAACTGTCTTACTTGCACTTACTGCACTTGTTTATGGCAATATGCAAACTTATTTTAGGTATTTATTTTAATTGTTAGGCTACAATTATTTATTTTTTTATTCTCCTACTCTTAGATTTGGACAAAAGTAGCTCTTTTGTGTTGATTCTTACATCTATTTAAGAAGCCATCATCTTTTTTTTTAGTATTTCTTTACTTTTTAGGATTACAAGATTAGTTTCATTTTGCTCCTTTTTTTTGTTCTTATCTCAGTCCTTGACTTAACCATTTTCCAAGGAGCTTTGATTTCTGTTGGAAAATGATACTTGAGAAATCAAGATCTGTATTACAGGTGTCTCCATTGTCACAGAAGTGTCTTGCTTCTATCTGGACCCACTACTGGGCAGCAAGAATACATATATACATACTCATGTGCACAGCTATATCTTTTCATCAACTTGTTTGTATAAATAATTTGAAATTGTGATACTTCCAATTCATTTAACTATCAAAGTGTTCATTCAAGTCCTTCCATTTTTTAAATCTATGATTTATTTTTCTAACAGCGAATACATTGACTTGCACCCACAAAAGCCTGAAATTCATATAGTCTGAAACATGTAAAAGTAACATAAAAGTAAAACACATCATTAATAATCAAGAAATCTTAATTGAAATATCCAGGAGAGACCACTGATAAGAATAGCTAAAGTTAAATATCTCACAACATTTTTGTTGTTGTTGTTGATTTTGTTTTTTGGCAGAACCAGGGATTGAACTCAGGCCCTTGCGCTTGCCAGGAAAGCATTTATTCTGCTAAGCCATCTCCCCAGCACCTCTCACAACAGTTTTAAGAGACAATGAAAACATAGAAAAAGCACTTTAGAAAATAGTTTGCCAATATTTGCAAAGGTTAACTATAAAGAGGTCCTATGAATCAGTAATGCCATTCTGTATGGTATGACAGCTACTGGTCTCATAGGATTGCTTAAGCTTAAATTGACTTTAAACTTCTTTTTATTTTTAAAGAGAATTTATGAAACAAAAACAAAACAATACCGAATTTCAAGACAAGATCATAGGAAATTAATAATGGTTCTTATATTACATATTGTTATCTTCAAGGTAGTTGTTCAGATTACTAGTTACAGGTATGCAAGACTGATCATTAAGCATTAACTGTTCCTTTCAATAAACCAATAGAACTTAGTGTACAATTATGTTATCTATTGTATTGAATATATATATATATATATATATATATATATATATATATATATATATCTTCTTTTTTTTCCTCCTTTCCTTCATCCCAATTGTTCTTTTCTTAAAAATAAAAATTTACAATAAAATTGAGTTTCACAACAGGTTCTTAGGACAGCTATGAGTTGATACATTGTGCATTGTCTTCCTAGCAGTTTTTCAGAGTAGAAGACTTATGTATGCTATTTGTCTGTATAATATTAATGCAAAACTTTCTTTTTAATGAAGAGAAACTAGCATATAACATATGTCTAAACATTGTACTGTCTCACTACTGTGAAAAAATGAACAAGTAAATAAAATCTAACATGAACAATAGATATTGTAAATTGGGAGAAGCTGTTCAAAAGAAAAGACAACATGTGACGGGAAAAGGGGAAATGCAGAAAGGAAAACATACATGCAAATGTGATATCATGAAGACCTAGTAGGAAAAACTATCACAAAATGGCATTTGCTTTTATAAGTGTGCAGTGGAAAGTACTTAGGTAGGGGCTGGGGAGATGGCTCAGTAGAATAAGTGCTTGCCTGGCAAGTGCAAGGCCCTGAGTTCAATCTCTGGTTCTGCAAAAAGAAAAAAAAAAAAAGAGAGAGAGACAGAGAGAGAGAGAGAGAGAGAGAGAGAAACTAGAAAGTACCTAGGGGCTCTTAGAGGTCCTGACAATATTCTCTTCCTCGTAATAGGGAATGAATATGGTCCACATGTTTATTCTTAGCTGTTTTAAATGTGTGTTGCACTTCACAATTTTGAAGAAGTTAAAAGTTACTTTATTTCATTTTGAAGAGTAAAAACAGAAGCAAAAACAAATAGAAAAAAAAAGACAGAAACAGGGTAACATACAACAATGCATATGTTACAGATTTTCAAAAGGAATAGGTAATTAACCCTGGTTTTTATACTATTTGTTTTTATGTTCAAATCTTTTGCTCAGATTAACAGATATAGTTATACAAGATTGGGGAAATAATTGAATATTGGCACTTGCTTTCAAGTAATCTTATTTTTTTCCTTTTTTTCTTTTAATTTATTTTAAAGGTAGTATAATAATCCATAAGACATTAGGAATGGCACACATTTAGAAAAACAAGGTGAGAGACATTCACCCATCGGTTTTGTGTTACAAATTGCTGTCCTCGATGTAGTTACTCAGACCACAGACAGTAGCATGTACAGAGTTAGTCAAGGTAAAATTTCTAAACATTAACTGCTATTTTCAAAAAAACTGATGGAAATCATGAGTACCATCATCAGACATCCTGTACATATATTTGCATGCTTTTCCCTCCTTCATTTTTGCCTATTATTTATCTTTTCTCTCATCTTTGTTATTTAATCCTTAAATTCAGTTTCTTTGCATTTTTTTTCTATATTTATTATACTTTCCATGTTTTATTTATTCTTTCAAGTTCTTATGAAGAAGTTAAAAATTATTTAAATAGATACAATTTGACTAAATTAACAAGCGTCTATTGTCTCAAACATGTCATCATGTCCTGCCTTGGCTTGCGGACCTTATTAAAACCATTTTGATACCTCTCCTACTTCCTGCAAAATTAATTGGAAAATGATTTCTGAATTCCACACAGTAGTGCCTTTTTACATCTCTGCTAACTACATATTATGAGTTTCCTCAACTCTCTTCAAGATAAATTTGCTTAAACCTACAATGTTTTGGTTTCGTGAAACTCAGAGACAAACAGGATATTCAAGTTTTTTTTTTTTTCTTTTTTCTGTATTTTAGGGAAGGGTCCACAGGGTGCTCAGGGTCTCACTAGATTGGACTCTTAGTGATTCTCCTGTTTACAGCCTTCTAAGAGCTGGGATTATAGGCATGCGCCACCACTCCCAGTCTCAATTGTCATCTCAGTATGCCCCAGGGGGGTGGGGCCTGCCATGGCAGGCTTTGGGATTGAGCCCCTGGCCCCTGCATCTGCTTGTAGATGCTTTAATCTGCTGAGCTATTTGGCCAGCCCTCAAGTTGGTTTTTTTTTTTTTTTTTTTTTTCCTTGAATAAACTCAAATACAACTCTATGAGCTAAACTTTCCTGAATGCATCTTGAGATAAATTCATTTGTCAGTGGTATTACACCATCAATTCTTGGCATGTTCACTGTCAGCAAATGTTCTCAAGCTCTTTTTACTAATGCTGTTGCTTAGGCTCAGAGGCCTTGTTTGTAACATCTGTAGCTAGTTGCTTACATTCAATTATATTTTACCTCTATTAAATTTCAGTTTGTGCCGTTTATCCCACTCTTTCATTACTCGTTCATAATATATTTTATCACTGTTTTATAATGTAACCATGTCTATTTAGTACATTTGAAGAGTGTAATGCTTATATTCCTTAATCGTGTGCCAATATACATCACATCTGACTTTATTCTTATTACTTCCTCCCTCCGCTCTTCCCCTATCTCTTGGGCCCTTCCCATTTGCAATAGATCAGTCTGTTTTCTATTGTATATCTTCTATTTTGTTCTTTAAATTATTCCTACTTTGGGTTTCACATTATTATCCACATGTCTTATCATTTGAGTTTTTCATCATTCAATAAAATTACTATTCAAAGAGAAACCGTATGACATTTAACCTTGTGTCTGATTCATTTAACTTCATCTAAAGATGCATCTATTTTCTGACAAACCAAATTTATTCTTTGTTATGACAGAGTGGTACTCCATTGTAAAAAATAACATGTTTTCTTTATCCTATTTTTCTGCTGATGGAAATACAAACCACTACCAAGACTTAGTTTTTATGTTATGCTATTGTAAACAGAATGGAGTTTCTATTTCTGGGTTTTTGAGGAATACTCATACTGATTTCCATAGTGGTTGTAGTAGCTTACATTTGTACTAATTATGTAGAAATGTTTGTTCCCACCTTCCCCATAGCTTCTCCAGTATTTGCTGTTAATTCATTTCTTAATGTTAACCATTTTTCTCTGAGTGAGATGGAATCTCAGCATTTTAATTTGTCTATCTCCAGTGGCCAGAGATGTTGAACCTTTGACCATATCTTTGTTGGTCATTTGTACTTCTGAGAAGTGTCTATTCATCTTAGTTGCTAATTTTTTGATTCAACAACAATGAAAGAAAGAAGAAAAAAATAAAACTAAAAAACAATGGAAGTGCCTTTAATTTTGAGTGAGTCTAATATTTTTAGTTTTAGTTGTTTGTTTGTTTTGTTTACTGGAAATTATAATCAGGACTTCGTGCTTGCCAGGCAGACATTGTGCCACTGAGCCATATCGCCAGCCCTATCTGTAGTTTTCAAACATTCTAGATGAGAGTACTCTGTCCAAGGAGTAGCTGGCAAAGTGATTATCTATTTAGTACATTTAATCTTTACTCTGTTGGTTGTTTCATTTGCTGCACAGAAGGATTTTAATTTCATAGAATACTGTTTGTTGATTCTTGATATTTGTTGCAGAAGAAATATCAAGAATCTTAAATTCTTAAGAAAAAAAATTTCTTAAATTCTTAAGAAAAACCTTAAGAATTTTTAAAAGTAACTATCATTTTTTTGTTTTTGTTTTTGTTTTTTTTTGCATTTTACCCTTAATTTACTCCAGATTCTGTGTAGAAGGATTTCTATGTAGAAAATCCTTGCTTGTGCCTATATCAAGTATTAGTATACTCTGCAATACAATAGGTTACTGGGGCCAGGGATTTAGTGCTTCAGTGATGCAGTGCTTGTCTGGCAAGCATGAGGTCCTTAGTTCAATTCTCAGTATCCCCTTGAAAAAAACACAATAGGTTACTGTAGTTTACAACAATTTCTTACATATTCTATAAAGAACTAGAAGGAAAGATTTTGAATGTTCTCAATGATGAAATGACCAATATTTAAAGAGACAGAGAAATTAATGAGTCTGATTTGTACTGAATTATCATACTGTACACCATAAATATGTGCAATAAAAATGTGAAATAAGGCAAAGACAGTCCTAGTGTGCACTGAAAGAAACACATCCTTTTGTTCATTTTAGTATATTTTAAAACACTTCAAGGACTGTTTATAGTTATTAGTCTCTTTAGTTATCCTAGCAGCGACTATATTTTACTTCCTCCTTGTTCACAAGGATGTCCTTAATAGAATAATAATACATAATTTTATAATGCATTTCCTTTATCTGCCATGAATTTGCCTGCTTATTCAGACGGCATTTCCATAGAAACGCTATGCTTATGAAGACATAGGTTCCCTAGATTCAAGTTGCTTGCAGTGAATAAGACTTTAGAGCAAATAACTATATGCCAAGGAGAAAGTGTGCAGAATAAAGAAAGTGTACTTCCAGACCACAGGGTCGGGTGGGTGAGTCCAGGAGCCTTGAGAAAGAATTGGCCTGCTGAGACATGGCCACATGACTCACACTGTGTAGTCTTACAGCTCCTGTTTCACAGACTTCACAAACTGTTCTTTTACTTGTGGACCTTAGAAACTTTCCAGAAATTTAAAGGCCAGCCAGATAGCTCAGTGGGCTAAAGCGCCTGCTTAGGCAAGCTTAGGCAAACGCAGGAACCATGGTTCGATCCCTGACACCACATGCTGTGCCAGCCCTGTCTCCAAGGTGGACTGAGCTGGCCAGAGTCCAGGCGTGGTGGCACATGCCTGTAATCCCAGGACTGGGGAGGCTGAAAACAGGAGGATCACCAGGAGTCAAACCCTGCAACAACCAGATACATTAAAAAAATAATTAATACATTGTGTACTATTGTCTTCATAGTTACATGATATAAAAGAGGAAAAAAAATAAGAATTTTTAAAAAATAAAAAAAACTATTGTTTTTTGCATTTTACCCTTAAATAAAGATAATGCTTAAACCAATTCTCTTCTCCCATGGAGCATACAGCTAAAAGTGATAACACCAGTACTCAAATACATTGATCATCCTGCTAAACAATAAATAGTCTATAGTATTATAAAGTAAGCCCATTATGTATCTTACCAACATCCATTTATTTTAGAATAAACATTACACTACATAAGTGGTACTTAGCAGCTTTTCTTAAATAATTGACCATGATATATTTTCATTAGAATAATAACTAGACTATTATGGGATGCTGCCAGGGGAGCGCAGGCTTTAGAAGTTGTAAGACTTAAGCTCAGACTTATCTTCTCTGTACTCCATAGAGGCCATCTGTAGAAAGTGAAGGACTGATACAATTAAGATTAAATAAAATAATGTGGGTCAAATACTTTAGTATACAAGGTATAGCAAACACAGCATGCTTATTACTTATTCATTCATTTGCTAATCAGCTTTATTCACTTTATATCAAGTGTCAAGTTTTATTCTGATTCTAGTGATAAGGCAATTAATAAAGCAGAATTCCTTTCTGTCATCCTGGGGTTAATTTGTAGCATAAAGGAGAAAAATGATATAACAAAAGTGCCTAATTGGGAAGGCTTCTGGAATAAAAGGCATTTAATCTGAAACTGAAGGATAAGTAGGATTTAGGGAAACCATGTCCTTAAAGAGGTAACAAACTCCAAAGACCATGTTCTTTATGTAATTTCTTCATCTGCACAATATTATAATAAAGAAAGGAAGAAAATAGGTATCCCATCACATTTTTCCAAATCTAGTGAGTGGTTTTAAAGGCCCCTTGAATATGTCAAGGTTATCCATATAAAATTATTATCAACTATATGCATTTGTGTGCATAACTTTAATTTATGTCCTTCAAAAGGTAGTTGCGCACTTTCTTATTCATTGCAGTAAGGGTGAGGCAGGAATCACAGAGGAATGATGTCATCTATTTCAACAGATTAAAGTACAGAGCCACCAGGAAGGATTACAAAAAGAAACAACAATAAAATAGATAAATGGATGCAACCTGAGAACATTAGTGTTGTGAAATAAATCAGCACTTAAATATCACATGGTTCTTACGTGAGAAAAAAATATATATGCCTCCTTTATATTACTATGAGTTTATTTTAATTTGTTGAAAGAGAAAGTTTTGTGTTTGTTTCTTAGTTGCAAGAATTTTTTTTTTTAACTTTCTGCAAACTTTATTCCAAAGGGGGTCAGTTTTTGGCAGCTGCCCTCCTCGTGGGGGCCAGTATGTTGCTTAGCTCCTCTGCCTTCCTCTTGGCGTGAATGTGCATCCCCACCCTTTTCTAAATGAACTTGAAGGTACATTTGTCCTTAGAGACCGTGAGTAGCTCCATGGTGCACCACTCATAGGGGCACGGAATCGTACACCTCCTGGATCATGTGCCGCAGGAACATGGTGTGTTTGGTGAGGTGTCCACGCCGGTGCCTGTGCCTTGGTTTGCTCACATTCTTAGTCACCTTGTGGTCCTTGTTGAGGACCACAGCCATGGGATAGCAGAGGGCCATGGCTACTGTTCTTAAATAGTTGTTGTAGCAAAAAGCCATAAAAATCTTTTTGATCTAAGTCTTAAACTCTTGAATAGCTACTTTGAAGATAATGATATACAGTGTATAGACAATTATTCTGCCATTACAAAACAGTTACATTTTATTTTATATTTTTTGAAGGTAAAATTTTAAAAAGTTAACACTTTATAGAAGTGATATGTAGAGGTCTTCCCTTGTAGCAGTTTGCATATGAAGATTCAGATCTCCATTGAATAACAAATTGCTAAGAACACCAGTGAGCTATAGTGGAAGTTTGGTTTGTAAATGCTTTTGTTTGTGAACAGTTTGGTTCACACACATGAGCACAAACCTGGGCATCTTTCTCAAAATCGTGGAAAGAATGAAGTTCATGAATCACGGTGCCTCTAACATTGCACCAAGGACTAGGATCTCTCCCCCACACTGCCCATTGACGTTATTACTATTCATTATACAAATGTCATCGATACAAGTAATATGATACATCTGACCCTTAATACATTTAGTAGGACTGCTATAAACATTCAATATTATAATGTTAATTGATTTCACATGTGTACAACCACTGACACATATAAATATATGACTATAATAATAACAATAATAATTATAAAAGCATTAGGCAGGGAAAGCTTTGCATCTGTATCTATGCAACATTAGGGGTTCTCTAATATGTTGTTGAATGAATACCTGTAAGTGAAATCATGGTGCACTGGGGGAGTAACAAATATAAATAATTGAATTATTTTTCTGCCCTCCAGTAAGGAAATTCAGTGTGTTAATGCTATACTAAGGACTTCTGATAATAGTTCTGCAATAATGCCTCAGGCCACTTCTTCAAATACAACAGTCTAGCTGAGTAATTGAACCCACATCTGTCTCTGGGGCTGAGAAGAGTGAGCAGTACCCTGAAAACGCTTTTGATTTCACTGTGCAGACTGAAGTCCCAGGAGAACTGTAGTAAAATAGGAACTAGAGGGATAAAATAGGAACTAGGAGGACGGTGGGGCTGGTGGGTTAGCTCAGTTGTCTAAAGCACCTTCTTGAACAAAATCAGTCAGGGGCAAGGGACTGTGGTTTGTTCTGCACCAGACCTGTCCTTAAGGCAGCCTGAGTCAGCCAACAAAAATAAGGATGGTGCCAGTTCTATCAAAAGATGAAGGTGATATTTTATTCCAATTGATAATCAACAACTTTTAAATATCTGAGAAAAGATAGGTGATGTATGCATATTTTTATTTTCGCAATATTAATTGTGCAGTAGAATTTATATTTTAAAAATTTACTTAACCTTAACTTTCATAGGAGAATTAGACCTGGGTTTTCTTTACAAAAGTAGTTTCAAAAAATATTGTACCCAAGTCTTTGATATTCTTCTTCTTTTTTTTTTAAATGAGTTTAGTACAGGGGATACAGGGTCTTACTACATAGATCTGACTCATACTGATCCTCCTGTTTTCAGCCTCCCAAGTGCTGGGATTACAAGCATGTGCCCCCATGCCCAGTCTCAATGGCTGTCTCAGCCTGCCCCGGGGGCAGGACCAGCATGGCTGTACTTTAGTCACCTGAGCTATCAGGTAGGCCCCAAAGTCTTTGACAAGATTTTTACATCATGAAAAAGAGCACTGATTTGTCTTTAATGAGTCTGATCTCTAGAGAAGTAAGTACCTACTAAAGGAAAATTCCCTTTACCCGGACAATGATTCCTATCTCCATTTGGACATTAAAATTAGATTTGGTACCTTGTCATAGTGACACAAGTTCCCAATGTGGACTCACCCAATAAGAATCTAAACTGGCTGGCTCTGGCTTTTGGCATCTTTAAAATCCAGTGATTCTGGTCAAATTCCTATTACTTTGGTGAAATTCTGGATCATTTCTAATATTTTTTCTTTTACTGTTTTATATCTTCTTTTTTAAAAATGTATCTTAGTACAGGGACTACAGGATCTCACTACACAGATCAGACTCCTATTTTCAGCCTGCCATGCACTGAGATTGCAGGTACATGCCACTTCACCCAGTCTTACCATTTTATAGTCTCTTTAAACATATATACATACTTAAAGGGCTATCCGGATAGCTCAGCGGACTGAAGTGCCTATTTTGGCAGAGCGCAGTGGCCAGGGTTCAATGCCAGGCATGCCGTGCCGGCCCCAACCCCCCAGAGCACGCTGAGGCGACGATTTAGATGGCATAGTGGCGCTCGTCTGTAACCCCAGCACTTGTGCGGCTGAAAACAAAAGAATCACTGAGTCTAATTTATGTAATGAGACTCTGTACAGCCTGTAGACCCTGTCCTAAATTCATAAAGAAAGTACATATATATTTCGAAAGTATACAATGAGCATTTTAGGTTGAGTAGGATTGTGACAAAAGTCAAAATTATAAACTATGAAAAAAGTGTCCCAGTTTTCTACTTTAAGCAAACAGCGAAAAGCAAGCAGGGCTGCCTTCATCCAGTCTTCCTTCAGGCTGGCAGGTGAGTTGAGTGGTGATACTTGCAAGCATCCCTGAGAAAATGGCATCACTTCCTCGGAGTCAGCTTCCACCGATGGCATGAATCGTGGCCATTTTTAATGACTCAGGTTCCAGGAGCACATTTGAAACTAGCTGAACTTCTGAACTTACCGTGTTAGCCAAATTTCAGCTGCCTCATCTGTCTAAGACAGAACAGGGCTATTGTTTCATTCTTACAAAATTGTGTGCAGGGCTGTGGTCTAAGCGTCTACCTGGCAAGTGCAAAGACCTGGGTTTGATCTCCAGTACCACACGCTGTGCATGCTTTCTTATGTCCAATAATCAGTGAAACAATAAATTGAGCACTGATTTATAGGATTTGCTGATTTTCTTGTTGTAAAGATTTCATAGTGCCAGTGTGACCTCAGTTAGTGAGATATATAATAGCATATTATACATAATATTTGCAACACACAGAGACAATAGAATAAATATCTTAAGATCACAGACAATAACACAACAACATGCAATAAATTGGACATGTGGATTTTGTTAGTTATTCCTGTTGTTCCTCATACAATCTGTTAATATATAATATACCTCATAGTTTATTGTGCTCTTACAATGTAATTTTTAATAATTGGCTCACAATATTTCTCAACATTTTATGAGCCAGAGCCATGGATGTACCTCAGTAGCACAGTACTCACCTGAGTTCATTTCCAAGTACCAAAAAAAAAAAAAAAGGTCATGAGCCTGAACGTACCACATCCGGAACTTCAGCATAGAATACATGTAGTAACATCATTGCCCTAACATGTGAGCTCTAGTTCTCCCAGGCTGACTGACCTGGAGGCCGAGGCAGAGGATCCCTGGAAGTCTGAGACCAGCCTGAGCTGCCTAGTTAAGCCCTCTCTCAAAAAAGACTGAAAAAAAAGAAAGAGAGAAAGAGAGAGAGAGAGAGAGAGAGAGAGAGAGAGAGAGAGAGAGAGAGAGAGAGAGAGAGAGAGAAACTGGTTCTTACTTTTTTACTTGCTTACTGTTGCATATCTTGTATACAGGAATAGTTATATTGGTGCTATAGTTAAAAAAAAAACTCTAATAAAATGTTTGGTCTGATAAAAATTTGATTATAAATTGAAGCTCATCTGGAAGCACTTAAAAAAAATTATTGCAATGAAATATTCCAGGGAGAATCTTTTAGAATTTAAGCAACCTCAGTACCATACATTCAGGTCAAAAGTAGACAATCATGAACATATTTATAATCCTGCACCCTTGTTGCCCTTTCTAAGCCTAAGGAATCTTGGAAAGTACTAAATAATCAAGAAATATATAACCTTCAAAATAGCAATTTCTTGGCTTTCCACATCTTTTTTTTTTTTTTTTTTTTTTTTTTTTTTTGGCAACATACATTAAAGTGTAGAGCACACTCCCTTTAGTCAGCTCATTTCAGGAGTAGTATTCGTCGATGCTTGGATTGGTCTCCTTCTCTTCAGGCCTTTTTGGGCATCCTAACAGGTTAGTGTCTCAGCATTCAATCTTCTTTGTCAAATGTACCAATTTTTTACCAAACCTTCCTTATAGATTTTCACTTAGATGAAGTATATAGATTTTTTGCTTCTAAGGCAGTGTATTTGAACCTTGCAATATACGAGAGAACACTTTATTTTGAAAAGCGAGACAGGAGAGTCAGTTTCACTAATAATTAGTAGACACACACTACTAAAAACTGGAACACTACCTACCAGACTACCATTGCCTAAAGCATTCTGGTCAGTATTGGTCAACCAACACTATATATTTATATCACACAATCTTGAAAACAACTAGATTTGAAATAAAGTCTTACAGTGTCTGTAAGTTCCTTCCAGTTTTATTCTACTATAACTCATAGCTACTAATTTAGTTAAATTCAACTGGCCCTTTTAGCTCAGTCTGTCACATCTGCCCAAAATGTAGCCGTTAACCTCCTGTGGACTGTTAAATTAAATTCTTTAAAAAAAAATTAAAGTGAGGTTTGTAATGTTGCTAGCTGCACTTAGCGTCTGTGGCTACCTTGCCAGACAATGAAGAGGGGGACTGCAAAGTTCTATTGAAGAGAGTTGCTCAACAGTTGTTTTTTTTTTTTGTTTGTTTGTTTGTTTTTTTTTTTTACCATAACCTCATTTAAATAGCTAAAATCTAGCTTTTTTTTTTTTTTTTTTTAATCTGTTAGTGCCCAAGGTGGATATAATGAAGCAATCAGGCTCAGGATTCCAATTCTGTGCCACACATGCCAACCCCAGCTTAGTGCCAACATAAACCCAGGAGTTTGCAGGCTGTGAAGCTTCTATAAAACTGTAGGTTTTGCATATAATAATTCCAGCAGATCCTTTTTTATCTATGATCTGCACACCTCATAAAAGATAAGGTCATTACCAAAAATGATCTGTACCTATTTCTCCAGAGGCTTCACTATGTTTACATCCACTCTCTCCAGAAAATGTGATTGTTCTTTCTTCTGTACAGTTTTTTTTTTTTCAAATTGAATACCTTCCTCATAGATTGGCTAATGACATACGCATGGGTTAGGTTCTCAGCTCCCTACTCTATTCCACTGGTCTGCATGTCTACCTTAATCCTAATACCACATAAATTGGATTCTATGGCTTTTAATGTGTTTTTTTAGAACTTTAAAGAAGTTTATTTTTTATTAATTTTATTGAGAAACAAATAGCAATGAGAAAATTTCAAAACAGGTTAGTAAGTAGGATAGTTTCAATAATTAATACATTGCCTATTGTTGACTTAGTAGTAGTTATTCATAGTTCAAGATGCAGACATGATACCCTGTCCAAACACTACAAGTACAAATCTTTCTTCTCATTGAATTAAGAGAAAGTAGCTGCGTATCTATCCTATTTTGTATATACAGATACAAAATTTTAATGTGTTTTGAAATCAGAAATTGTGGTATTTCTAGCTCTATTCCTGCTCCTCACATCTGTTTTGACTACTTAGAGTACTTTGTGGATTTCATATGAACTTTAGAACTGATTTTTCTAGTTGTGGAAAAAACCATTGCACTTTTGCTAGAGATTACACTGAACCTGTTACATTATTCTCAGTAATATGGACATATTAGCAATATTAAGCCTTCCAATTTATGAAAATATAATAGCTTCCTATTCATATACTTTTTATTTTCTTGGTGTCTAATATGTAATTTTTTCATTTCCTTAAATTTTATAAGTATTTCCTTTTATTGATGCTATTGGAAATAGAATAGTTTTCTCAATTTCCTTTACAGATAGTTCAATGCAGTGAGCAGAAACAACAGAATTTTGTGTCCTTGTATGTTATCAAAATAATTTCTTAATTCTAATATTTTTGTGAAATTTTTAAGATTTTTTGTATTTAAGAAAATGTAATCTGTAAACAGGGACAATTTTACCTTTTCTTTTCTAACCTGAATGCCTTTTTTCTCTTTCTTTCCTAGTTACTCTGGCCAGAATGTCTAATAAGATGTTGAACAGAAGTGAAAATTGGGCATTATTGACTTTTTCCTAATCTTAGAGGAATTTTAAAAGTTGTTCACTATATGGTGATAGCTATATGACCTCTTTCAGACTGAGGCCATTTTCCCCCTAATTTGTTGCAAGTTCCTAACATGAAATGGTGCTGATTTTTAGCAACATTTATTGTATCTCCTGAGAAAATCATGCGGTTTTTGTCTTTCACTCTCTTAATGTATGATGTACTGCTTTGATTGAACTTTATGTGTTGAACCATGCTTATATGTACTCTGAGACTAAATTACAAGTGATCATTGTGTCAGTCAGCTTTTCGTGACTGTGACTGAACACTTGAGAAAAACAATTTATAGGATAAAAGATTTATTTTGACTCATATTTTGATAATTTTCAGTCCACAGCCTATTGGCTTTGTTGTTCCTGGGCCAGAGATGATGGAGAGCACCATGCGGCAGAGCACTTGGTGGGGTGTGGCAGCTCACCTCCTGGTGACCTGGAAGCAGAGAGACAGAGGGAGCCTGTGAGATGAGGTGCCCTTACAAGGCTCACTCCTGGTGACCTACTTCTAGCTGGACCCACTTCCTACAGTTTCCAGCACCTCCTAGAAGTTCTTTGAATTATGTCACATCAATGGATTTAGTGTTAGGCTTAGATCCATGCTAACCTTGCATGATCCACCCACTTCTGACTAATGGTGCAATGGGAGCAAAGTCTTCAACAAGAGTCTCTTGGAGAGTGTGCAGATTGTATTAGTTTCTCGTTGCTGGGACAAAATACCTCACATCCACAGTTAAAAGAGGAAAAGCAGGGGCTTGGGAGGTGGCTCAGTGGAATAAGTGCTTCCCTGGCAAGCACAAGAGCCTGAGTTCAGACCCCAGTTCTGGGAAAAAAAAAAGGAAAAGTTTATTTTGGCTCACACTTTGTTGAAGTTTCAGTCCATAGCTGACTATATCCAAGGCAGGTTGGCATGTCAGGGAGGCATGGCAGAGGAGAATCAGCATAGCATATGTAAACAGAGCTGTCAAGGGTGAACAAATACCTACATGTACCCTTCCAGGCTATGTCATAGTGAACCAGCTTTTTATAATTGGCTTCACTTCCCAACATTGCACACATTTGTACAAACCAATCAGTGGACTAATTCACACATCCATAACTCACTACTGCACACCCATGATCCAGTCACTTCTCAAAAGCCTTATAAGGGCCAGGGAAATAGCTCAGTGGCATAAGCACCTGCCCAGCAAGCACAAGGTCCTAAGTTTGATCCCTGGTACAAAAGAGAGAAAAAGCCTTATAAGCACTTTGGGGGGGGGTAACATCTAGATATAACCATAACATAAATAAAAATCAAAATAGTCATGTTATATGATGATTTATAAGAACCCATTGAATTTCTTTGGATATTTGGTTAAGGATTTTTACATTGCTGTTGATTATAAATATTGGCAGATGGATTTTTGGGGGGTGTTTGTGTCTCAGTCTTCTGTCAGGATAATGCCAACCTCATAAAATTAACCTGGAAGGATCCCATCCTCATCACTTCTTCAAAACTGTGAGAATAATTGACCTTAGTTTCTCTTGAAATGTTTGGTAAAACTCATTTGAGAGGTCATTTGGTCCTGGGTTCTTCACTGGGAGGTTTTTGATCATTGTTTCCATCTTTCCATTTAGACTTCCTATATTTTCGTAACTCAGTATATTTTTGGGAATTCATCATCTTCTGTATCACCTAACTTCCTGATAAATAATTGCTCATAGTAGCTTCTTACAATTCTTTATATCTTCTCAGCCTAGCAAATAGTTTATCCATTTGTTTATCTTTTTAAAAATCTAGATCAATGCTTTTCATTGTTTTCATTTCTCCGTTTCATTCATTTCTGCTCATCTGTATTTTTTTCTTTCCTTCTTCTAATATTGAGCTTAGTTTGTTCTTTTCAATTCTTGGAGATGTGAGTTTAGATTGTTTATTCAGAGCTTTATGCTCTTGTAGCATAGGCATATACTACTATAAACTTCTTAGCACTGCTTTTGCTGTATCCCGTATGTCTGGGTTTATTGTTTCTTCATCTTCATTTGTCCCTAGATATTTATAAACTTTTTTGTATTTTTTTCCTTAACTGAGTTGTTGATTAAAAGTGTATTAAATTGATATATTTTGGGGTATTTTCCATCTTGTTTCTGCCATTGATGTCTAGTTTTATATGATTGTGATGCAAAAATACAAAATGTGATTGGTATAATTTCAGTGTTTTCAGAATTATTAAGACTTACCCTGTGGTCTAAAAGAAATTTACCTTGGCTAATGTACCATGTACCCTTGAGATAAATATATAGCCTGTTACTACTAAACACAGTGCTCTTCATAGATATCTAGGTGTATTTGGCTTATAGTGAGTGCTCTTCAGCTCTTCTTCTTTCATATTGATTTCTTCGTCCAAGTATTGTACCCATAATTGAAAGTAAGATATTGAGATCACCCACAATTAATGTTTTGCTATTCCTCTCTTAAGTTCTGTTAATGTTTATTTTATATATTTAAGGGTTCTAATGTTCAGAGCATATGTAGCTTTGTAATGGTTATAGCATTCTGGTCTATTGACTTTCACATTCCCATCCCTTTCTCCAGAGGCAAACATTGCCTGAGTGTTTAGAAGACATGGCATATAGAATGCACATCTCTCTAACAGAGGCTATAATGGAACCAAAGAGTGGGAGGTGGTCCCCTTCTGGGGTTAAGACACATGTTGCTATAGGGAACTGATTTGTGAAGACTCCTGTGCAGTAGGGAGATGGATACATATGTTTGGCTTTGAAACTCTGGTATTCTCTTTTAAAATGTCTGTAAAAACATCTCTTTCTTATGATATGTGGAAAATCTTATGAGATAGCACCGTAACTCACTGTAACAAAGTGTGGTCCTAGAATCAGGTCTAAATCCCATTGGTGAGATTTTTGTCAGGATGAAGGTTTATATCATTGGAAACCAAAAGTACACAGATAGTTTTGGACCTACCAAAATGACATTTAGCTCTTTGCTGTTGTGTGAGTGGTAACTGTAGGTGATTAAACTTGCTCAGGTGCTTCAAAGCTAGTGTTTATTGCCTTAGCTGATAGTTACTGTTTATACCTGCAATGGTGCTATGTACCCTGAGGTGGTTATCAACACTTTTATGTGCAAAGGCTGTTGTTTCAGCACAGTATCTAGTATACTTTATTTTCATCACAGAAGGTTTGGAAGCCTATAACAAAATATCATAAATAACAAATTTTGGGGCCGGAGAGATGGCTCAGTGGAATAAGCACTTCCCTGGAAAGCGCAAAGGCCTGAGTTCAATCCCTGGTTCTGTCAAAAATAAATAAATAAATAAATAAATAAATAAATAAATAAATAAATAAATGAAAACAAATAAATAGCAAATTTTATCTCATATTTTGGAGGTGGAGAATTACAAGACTGCTGGAATTCCAGCAGATTTAGTATTTAATGAGGGTCTGATTTTATAAGTGGCTAATTTCTTACTTATGCCTTTATATGGTGAGCAGATTAGCTGCTTTGGAACTACTTTATTAGCCTACTAATCCAATCATGATAGCACAGACCTTCCCCAAGGCTGTACTTCTTAAAATATCACCTAGATGGTTAAGATGATGGCGTATAAACTTCTTACTACAACAATCTTCAAAGATAAAGAAAACTTTTGTTTCTTTTGTTTCCACAGGCTGTGCCTGTGGAATATGAGACTTTGAGTACTGGGGAATTTCCCACACAAAGTATAAATCAGAACATTACTATGAGAGAAGCTACAGTAACTTAAAAAGAATTTCTAAAAATCCTCATAGAAATATACCAATATGTGTTCTTTTTTTATGCAGCCAGTGCACAAGCACTGTGCTCTGTACAAACTCTGAAAGTCTCAGACAAAACCAGAATTAGAATTATTGCTCTCTTCTTTAACAAAGAAATCTGTATACAAAGTGTTCTCCACTTTAATCAAATGCTGCTTGAATTATCTCACATCTTGGGCCATCCACGAATTCAACAGGAGTACTATGTAACTTACTCAGCAGAACTTCTGAACTGTATCCTTGTTTTTAGAATGCATGCCTTCTCCAGTTCTACCAAGTTGGGTCAACCCATTTAATCTTTGGCAGAGCCAGCTTCACTGTTTTTAGAGCAGTTTGGGCTTTAACAGAATATAAATAGATAGTAGCCTCAGGCCCAGTGCTTATTATTGCATCTTTTACCTGTCCATTGTGCTCAGATATTAGGCCTAGGCATTATACACTGAGTTGCTTTATCTGAATCCACAATACAGGTATTCCCTATTCTTTTCAGATCTTGTAACTCCACCCCAGATGTAAAACTTACCCCCAATTCCAGCTCATGTAAAAAATACACCAATTCACCAAAAATCAGTTTCTTGAAGAAGAAAGTTTTTGAACGGCCCATGTACTGAATTTTAAAAAAACTTACTGACATACTACAGCAAATGTGTCTTAAGGAACACTGTGATTAAATATGTTAAATGCATCTGGACATATTCTTCTATTAGCTTAAATATGATGAATATATTAAATTCATGTGAATATTTTTATGAAACAATTCCTTAGCAACATACTCATAAGAAAATAATAGTTTTCTTTGATCCTCAGCATTCAGTATATTAAACATTAGTTATAATTATAGATAATATGAAATATATCAGCCTAATATATTCAAGGGTATTGTTATTCAATATATCATGTGTGAATTATTGGTCAATTTGATCAGATGGTCACTTGATAAACTGATAAATCCATTTAATGATTGAGGTATCTGAAAACTGATCTTTGGCAAGTGGCCTGGAGCTGACTTGAGCTTGACTAGAGCTGGCTAGAACTTGACCTACAGCTGTGTCTTGCTCCAACATAGATGGTCAGCCTTCCTGGACTTCAGAGAGTAGTTGGCTTCCACATTCACGGATCTCACAATAATGAATTCAACCAACTGCATACTGGGAATGTTTGGGGAAGGTATGGCACCTGCATTGCACATGTAAAAACTGTTAACTTTGTAATTGTTTCTCAGTCAATACAGCTATGTTCATAACATTTATAGTGGAATGGGTAATGTAACTTAGAAGTGCTTTAAATTATAAAGAAGGAGGTAGAGTTGTCACATGCAAGTGTACATTAATTTATATAAAGGACTTCAGCATCTGTGAATTTTGATATTTAGAAAAATTATTGGATCCAACTCCCTGAGGATACTGAGGGATGACCTTCTGCACTATCCTGCTCTATGTGGCCTATTAGTACAGAGAGGAAAATGCCACTCTTTGAAGTAGCTGCATTTGATCTTCTATATGGCTGAGATGTTGTTGTTGTTGTTTGTTTGTTTCTTAGTTACTTTTCTCTCTTTGCTGGGACAAAATACCTGACATACAAAATTAAGGAAGAAAAGGTTTATTTAGCTCACCTTTAGTGGAGGTTTCAGTCCATACGCAGCTAGCTCCAAGGCATAGTAGCACATGGCAAAGAGCAGCCATTCATAGGGGCAGAAAACAGCAAAGAGCAGAGAGGAGCAGCAGCTGCAACAGCAGCTAGAAGCCTCTGTCCCTTCCTTACATCTATTTGCACATTATCTGCCCCAGGGCGGATGTAGCAGTCACTCCCATAATCCCAGCACTGGATCATGAAATAATCACAAACTCTACAAGTTGCCCCACGACTGCATTAGTCTTTGAGGAGACAACTAGAACAAGTCATAGCAACTTGTTTTAAATGTTTCCAGAACTCTCATAATAATACTGATATAATAAATCTTGAAAATTCTTAAGAACATGCACTAAGATTCTCTATGATGAAAAAAATATCTGCTTGGATTTTTTCAGAATAGCATAAGGATACTAGAAATATCCTAACCATTTGTATAAAAGAAGTTAGCAAAAAAGTAGACAAACAGGCTGGAGCTATAAATCAGTGTGGTTCAAGTGCTTGCCTGGCAAGCCTAAGGTCAGGAGTTAAATTCTCAGTACCCAAAAATAATTTTTTAAAAATGAATAAATAAAAAGAAGAAAGTAGAAAAGCCTAGTATTCATTTGAGAATAATATTTCCCTTACTTCTCATATGGAAAAAAGTATTACTAAGAAGTTTGTTCTACAAAATAATACATCCATTTTTAAAAGTCACATAGCATAAAATATAATTGTGAATATTATGATATAAAAGGATGATATCATTGCTCTTTTTTGTGGTACTGGGGATTAGAACTCAGGACCCTGCACTTGCCAGGCAAGTGCTTATTTTACTGAGCTATCTCCCTGGCCCCTCATTGCTCTTTCTTAAGTAGACTTCAAATCATTGCTTCTGTTTCTTTCAGTTACATTTAGGTAAGTTTTTAACGTTGCTTGACCATGTATCTCAGGATTAGTTTTGTCACAGATTTTTCAGCCTTACCACCGAGTGTAATGACTTTATATTAAAATATCTTAAATCAAATAGATGTCTTTATTGTGGCATGAAACATCTCAACATAATTATTAGTTGCAATAAAAGATGAATCGAAAATATTTGAAGTACAACAAAGAGGAACTTCTTTGTAGATATAGCAAATAATGTAGCACAACTTTACACGCTGACACTGAAGGAAAATACTAGCTGAAACAGAAAGCGCTATTATTTATTTATTTATTTATTTATTTATTTATTTATTTATTTATACTAAGGATCAAATTCAAGACCTTGTGCTTGCTAGGCAGGCACTTATGCCCCTGAGCTATCTCCCCGTCCTCAGTTTCTACATCAAAGTGATGAAATTGTTGATCTGCAACTTTTATCATATTTATTTATTTCAAAAACAAGCATACCATGAACAACAAAAACATTTATTAGGTGGCAGAGTGAATGGATCAGACAAGGTAGTGTGATTAGAAACAGGTGCTAGAGTCTAAGGATTTTTCTATGATGCTCTATAGAGACCTTCTTCCATACGAGGCATGTGATTTTCAACTTATGTGAATCTAGAGAATCATCTCTGTTGTATCAGTCTTGACGTCATACTAAAGTGAATTTTTGAGGTTTTATTTGCTAAAGTTTTTCATAAACTGCCGGCACATTAGAAATTGCAGGGGAACAACCTGCTCGGGCCTCCCTCCTGACCCTCTCTCCGGCAGGAGCTTTCTTTCCCTTGATAAATCTATTCTGCTCATAACCTCCGTTTGTTCTTAAAATTCATTCTTTGGTTTTAGAGAACACGAAGTCGTGCAGGTCAGGTCCAGAGATCATTTTTCCCTATGTCATTTGGAGGTTCCCTATATCATTTGGAGTTCACCCACCCAAGATCAGTTTTTCTCCCTGTATTATTTTGGAGAGTCCCACCGAGATCATATGAATTTGCTTTTCTTTCATAAATACTGGATTGGGACTTGCTTAGTTAACAAATTGTTACCATAGTTCTGTCCCACCGCATGCCCACATAAGCAAGTTCCTATGTCTTCACCACCTTAGTCCCACCTCACCACATGGTTTTACTCTGTAAAAGTCTCTGGAAGAGACAACTTCCTAGGGAACAACCAGCTAGGGCACCTCTCCTGCCCCTCTGTTGGACAGCTTTCTTTCCCTCAATAAATCTATTCTGCTCATGAAAAAAAGAAATTACCTAATAATCTCTAGAACCCCCCTGACCTAATTAAACAAAAAGTTTGAAGTATGGATTCCTTGTATGTAGATATTTTAAAACTTAACCTAGAGACTTAAGTTAATATTCAGGTTTTGAAAACATAGGTTCAGACTTGAGAGACTAAAAGAGTCTTTTTTTGTTTTGTTTCGTTTTTTAAATAAAGAAACAAAAAAGCTGTAGGGATTTTCTGTTCCCTTTCTGTACCTGTGGCCTGCCATTTGCTTTGATATTCCTGTTTTAAAAATCTAATTTATGACATTAGCTTAGTTCAGATCCCAGAGTTGGTATTGCTGGAGATTTACTTGGATGTCCAATGTTATAGTAAATGGCTAAGTTAATGAGTTTTCATTAGAAAAAGAAACACATAGTACAGTTAGGATAGATATGCAGTACTTTTGCATAATTCTATGAGAAGAAAGATTTGCACTAATAGTGTTTGGACAGGATATCCTGTCTGCTTCTTGTACTGTGGATAACCATTAGGAAGATAACAATGTAAAAAGTATTAATTATTGAAACTGTTCTATAATACAGCTTTTAAAAAAAAGATAGGTATACAGCTACATTCTTTTAATTCATTGATTAGAGGCATCTGCTCTAATAGTGCTTGTAAATAGAATATCATGTATGCACCTTGTACAAGAAACTGCTAAGAAAACAATATGCAATGTATTAATTATTGTCCTACTAATATTGTCCTACTGTCCTACTAATTTGATCTGAAACCGCCTCATTGCTATTTGTTCTTCAATAAAATAAAAATAAAAAATAAAATAAAAAGAAACACACATATAATAAATGCCCATGAATAATGCAATCCTTAAAGACTAATAAAATCAGATACTGTTAATTTGAACTTATTTAGACACAATAATTTTTAACCTTGGAATAGTTAAGTTGTGTTAATTAGTAGTTCAAAATATTACATGGAGATATATTTACTTTCTAATAGAGGGATGAGTAAGGGAATGATTGCTCTGAGGAGACATTAAAGGGCTGCAATTAGAATAAGACTTTACTCAGAAAATACATTAAGATGAACTATTTTTTTCTAAGTCAGATAGGGCTTGCATGGTTTTCATCAGTATAAATGTTTATTTCAGCAGTTAAAGGAGCAATGTCTCTACAGTTTAATTTAAAGTACAAGGAGAATCACAAAGCGCTTCAGGAACATTCAATAATGGCTAGGTGTGATTGCTTGGACACCATGTGGCTTATTCATACCTTCTATCTAGGCTGGGAAGGCAGCGCTGGGCTCATATGTGCTCATTTTTCATGGTGCATCATAGCTGGAACTTCAAAGAGGTGGACAGTATAATAAAGACACTATAGGTGTTATAATTAACTCTACTATTTTTTCACTAAATGATGCTTCAAATAATATGTTTTATTTTTCTGATCGATATACATAAGTAATCTAGTCTCCTTACATAAATGTATGAATAGTGTTGACACAGTTTTATTGCAAAATTTTTTCCCTTTCTTGTTTACTTAGTTTTACTTTGTTCCCTGTTTTATGTTAAGTGACTGACAACAGAGGAAATTTTGGGAGATGAATATATATTCAATGGTAAAGAAAAAATTTTCAACCAAAGAAATAATATCACAATTAAAGATTTGGGGTTTTGTAATACAATGAAATGGCATGCAGTTAACTTATTCCATGCAGTAATAGCATAAAATGATGTTCTCATAAAGAGCTGCACACCATCGCTATTTGCAGTTTAGATAATAGACACACACACACACACACACACAGTATCAGTGGCATTAATGAACAAGAGCTAGTGAATATAGACTTTACTGAGACAGAAATATTTATATTCATTTACCATGTGTGCGTGGACTTGCTAGAAAGTACAATAGGTTTGGAAGTGTATTTTTTAGAGGGAGGTTGATGTTCTTTATTTCCTTTTGTTTCCACCGAAAGAAAGAATGACACAGTTGTAGCATTTAAACTACCTTGGTTTCAAATTTACAATAAAGGCACAGTAACCAAGACAGCTCAGGACTCACACAGATAGGTGGACTGAGCGATGCATAGACAGATTTATTATTACACGAATGGTTTCATATTATTGTCAGAGGTTTAAAAAAAGTCCCATGATATTTCATCTGGAGGTGGGGGAACTATGAAAGCCTAGGGTGTAATCCAGCCCAAGCCCAAGCTCCTGAGAGCCCCCAAAGGGGGCATTGCTGTAAATTTTAGTGTGGGTCAAGGGCAAGAGAACTGGACTGATGGCATAAGGCTTCAGTTTAAGTTCAAAGAAGCAGGAATATGGATGTAAGAGGGTAAAAAAAAAAGTGGATATTCTAGTAAAAATAAGAAACAAATTCTCTCCCTCTTAGTCTCTTTGTTCTACTCAGTGAATTGGAGGATGCCCACTGGTTTTCATGAGGCCCATCCTGTTTACTCAGTCTAGTGACAAAAATGCTGACCTCCCCAAGGACGATCCTTACAGGCAGAGCCATAAATGATGTATAGCTATCTGGGCATTCCCTAGTCTGCCGGGTTGCCACATAGAATTATCCATAAACTTTTCCCAGTTGTAGATATGAATTTGTATCCATTTTCAGCATAATTTATCCATGAGAAGTTTTGCTCTCCTTGGCTGCTGCTAAAAATGAATTATGATGAAATATGATTAATTTATGATAACTTTTAGTATTATGGTCAGTTTAGCATCTTAAGAGGTAATATTATGGTGTGTATAGTTCTCTGGTGAAAATAGTGTTCCAGTTTTCATTACAAAATTAGACTAGAAAGCAAAATATCAGTGCTTTGGGCTGGAATTTATACAGATTTAATACTGACAGTAATGCCTTGTGGTTAGGTATGATAATGGTATTGAAGGGAGTTCAGTGGGAATAAACAAGCCTTTTAAAAGACAAGTGAACAGAATTTGAAAAAGACAATATCTCAAAATGAGACTATTCAAGATAAAAATAGTCTCAAATCATTTGTTAAATGTTTTAAGGTCATGTTTCTTACTTAACCCAAATAAAGTTGCATATTAACACAGAAAGTGTACTTTACTGAGAAAACCCAATGAAACAATATTAAAAAGTGGATCTTAGAGTTGTTGAGATATCTAGCAGACTAACTTAGGCAAGCACAGGAATGGGGGTTCAATCCCTAGAACCACATGCCATGCATGCCCCACCCCCCAGGCACACTGAGCCAGCCCTGAAACCAGGCCTGGTGGTAATGCCTGTAATCCCAGTGCTTGGGAGGCTGAGACAGGAGGAACACTATAACTCTGCACTGCATAGTAAGACTTTATCCAGTAAATAACTTAAATAAATTTAAAAAAATAAAATAAATGTATTTCCCAAGGAATATATGATATTTGAATTTCAATGAACAATCCTCTGTCAAATGCTGCTATACAGCTAGTTTCCAACTTTTATCTTTGCTCAAACTGTCCTAATCATATAGCTTAGAAGACTAGTTGCAAAAACAAAACTACTAATGCCAAAGTAATGCCAGGCTGTTAGGAAGGATGGGTAGATTGCTGGCAATGCCAGTAGCTTACACAGCCAACTCCAAATGCTTCACTGAGAACCAAAGTCTGCTTTTCAATGACAGCATCAGAGAAGCAATTGGCTGCTTTTTGATCTTCCCTTACTTCTTTAGTTTTCACAAGAATGACTTCTTCTCTGCAGATATTCCATTTGGCCTACACTTACTAAGCTAAATGACCTTGACATATCAACATTCCTCTTTCTTGCTATTAAAATATTGGGGTTTCCTACATCTTGGCCACCTGTATTTTCTGAGTCTACCTCATTCTCTATGACTAGATTCTCACCCTAGTAGCTTATCATCTGGAGATTCTAGGGATGCTAAGATTTCTTGGGAT
The DNA here is from genome assembly GCA_004027165.1 of Ctenomys sociabilis. NCBI lineage: Eukaryota > Metazoa > Chordata > Mammalia > Rodentia > Ctenomyidae > Ctenomys > Ctenomys sociabilis. Next base: position 23,279 of record PVKA01003658.1, on the reverse strand, counting down.
TGTGTATCACTTGAAATATATGATTAGTATCACAAAACTATTTTTGTTTTGTTGTTTTAGTTTTGGGGATCGAACCAAGAGACTACACATTGAACTACATCCTCTAGCTTTTTTAAATTTTTATTTTGAGACAGGGTCTCACTAAATGACTGAGTCAACCAGGCTGGACTCAAAACTTGTGATCTTCCTGCCTCATCCTTCCAGAATGTTGGGATATTTTTTGTAGTCATTTTACTCCATTGTTTTTATTAAACATAAAGATTAAAATTTTTTTTTTCATTTTCTTTTCATCAATAAATTGGATAAATATTTCTTAAGAGCTTACCTGTCTAGACTGGGTAGATAGTTTGGCAGTCTAGGCACCTGCCTGGCAAGTGCAAGGACCTGAGTTAGATCCCCAGTACTGCATGCCAGGCCAGCTCTGGGCCAAGTCAACCACAAAAACCCAGCATGGTGATAGACACATGTAATCTCAGTGCTGTGGAGGCTGAGACAGGAGGATCACTACAAGTCTCAGCTGCATAGCAAGATCCTGTACTAAATAAATAACGGTGATTTAAAACAAGAGATTTTTTTAAAAAGATCTTACTTGTCATATGCACTGAGGACACAATCATGAATAATAATGTACCCTTTTCATGGTACTTCATCTTTACATGAAATTCCACCCATCAGACTGATAGAGAGGAGTTGATGTGGAGTTACTGGAATGGAGGACTCCTGAAGCAAGTAAAAAGCAATTCTGAATGTCTATTATGTATACTCCTGTCTGAGTTTCACGTGTACAAGATAGAAAGTAGGATGAGCTTTGTCTATTGTTTCTATTGCTAAAGCATTCATAACTATATTTCCTTAAACAACAATCACAACAGGAAGTCTAATTACTAGTTCTGATCATATTAAAGGGAAAGATTTAATATAACTGTCAGGCAAAACCCAGGATATTCACCAAAGGACTTGGTAGTGTGTGATGAATAGTTGTGCTTTCTTTCCAGAAACCTCTGGGGGGTGTCTCAAGCCATCGCTGAGAGGAAGGAGGAGCATATGTGTTCACTGCCTGGATTCCCTTGCAGCACCCCAATATCTCATCATGTTTTTCCTACCTCAGGGATCAGTGAACTTTTCTGTGCTGTCCTACCTGATTTTTCAGTAGCATCTGACCTGTTATTCTCTTTCCCTGTCTTCCATGACACCACACCCCACTGATGTTTCTCTTTCCTCTTTGGCCTGTGTTTCAGGTTCTTTGTTGTCTGGACTACTACTTCTGATCCTTTATGTGTCTGTGTGTCCCTTGGGACCCTGTCCTCATTTCATACACACTCCTTGTTCAGTTTCATTTCAAATATACCCAGATATATTCAAATATATGTTCCAAGTCAAATCTCTCCTGAGATGCTGGCTTCAGTATCCAACTTCCTGCTGAGTTTATCCAAGTTACCCTCTTTCATCTCTCCAGCACTTGAATTTGTAATCTCCTCCTAACCTGACTACTCATATCTCTTCCTTTAAACTTGTCTTTTCTCTATGTTCTTCCTGTCTGGAAATAATACTATCAGCCACCCTGCTGCCTACCCAGATATTTAGCCAACATTTTTTCTCCTATATGTGTTGTGAGTCATATTAAATCTGCGACTGAATTCTATTCTGTAAGTCAGTCTTGGGATGTATGCCAGCATCTCTCCAAGCCATTGTTTGTCCCCTATTCTAATCAGCATCATCCCTATGTGAATCCTTACTGGTCTTCCTGCCTCTGCTTTTGAAGCCTTCTAATCTTTTTTACACATCACAGTCAAGAAAAGAAATAGCAAAACTGTAATTTCCATTATGTCAACCTCTGATGAGAACACTTCAGTGGTTCTTCATTACTTTAAGACACAAATGGAACTCCTTAATGTGGCCTCAGAAGTTTATCTGTTTGGCTTTGCTTGCTCTCAGCCTCTGCTTGAACTCTCTGGAGTCAAGATTTCATGTTCATTTTCTTTCCTTGAATAAGTCATGTGTAGTGTTCAGCAAGGTCTTTGCACCATTTATCCAAATCTTTCTTAGGAAGCTCTTCACACATTGTCTGATGGCACATGTAATAGTTTTCCCATGGAATGCCTCTAAATAGGTGTTATGATCCTACTTTTGATTTTTTAATATGTATATCCAAATTATGTGGGACTTGATATTATACCTTTTCAGGGGAAAAGGCATAAAATCGTAAATACAAAATTAGGTATGAAAATCAAAAATTATTAAGAAGAAGAAAAAATCACAACAAATACATTGCCTTGAAGATTGAAGCACAGTTATTCTGTCATACTGTTAAGGAACTTTCAAGATATGCTTACATGGGATGCTTTCTCATCTCAATTTTCCTTCCCCTCCCCATTCAAGATACTAGTACTTCCGCTAATAGCCAGACAGAGCAGTACCTGTGAGTAGCTCTGGCACTTAAATGAGAAATTGGTCTCCTCCCTTAATTTTTATATTTTTAATAGTTTTAAATGTTGCAGCTGACACAAATGTCTATTAGCTTCCTTAGTTGTAATTGTGGATAACACTTGGAAACCAGGATAAATGAGAGGATAGCAAGATATTTCTCAATATGCTTTTCTGGACTGTTGCATAATTAACTAGAAATCATTTACTCTGATTTGCATCATAGCTCTCTCCTCAGTGTCTGGAATCTTCTAAGATAGAAGTTCCTTTGTGGCTTTATGTCAGAATCTTCACTTGAGTGCTTTATAAAAAGGAATTCTTGGTTCTGATTCTCAGGCTGTTGGAATCTTCCACAGTGGGAACTGCAAACCTACACTTCTACCCAGCTCTTCTGGTGGTTTGTATGCATCAGTTTAGCACCGAACTAGAGTTGGTATTTGAAAATAAATTGTTTAAAGATGTGTAAACCTCTGTAAACCTGGAAATTTGAAGAACAAATATGAGTTTTCAAACCTTGTAATTTCAGTGGGCTCAACCTTTTTCAAGCACTTCTGTAATGTGCAAATCATTGTTTTTAATTGTTCAGATTTCAAATCTCTCATTATGAAAGTTAATTTACAGTAAAACTCTGATAATTTTGGACAAGAAAGAGAAAAACCTATCATGGACTAGTGCAAATTAAAAAAAAAAGAGAAGAAAAAGCTACTAAATTTGTGTATGTGTATTTAGGGAAGAACACAGTATATGTTCTAGGCTTGGTACTGTCTACGGGTTTAGGCACCCAATGCATCTTGAAATATATCCACTGCAGATAAAGGGTACTACTGTATTTCATTATGCTACTTTCACTTTCACAGGATTAATTTTCTCCAAAGGCAAGCAGATAATTTCTGAAGAGACTGAGTAAGGTGATGTTTTATGTATGACTCCTCATTAGCATTCTCCTCTTTTGAAATCCAATAATGGCAACAGAATTGTTAATTTTTTCTAAAGAATCCTTATCATAATGGATTTAATAAGAATGTGTTTAATATTTTCTGAGTAAAACGGGAAGGTTTGGGAGCCCTTGTCTTTTAAATTAGTTAGAAAACAATTTTCTACATGTCATGTTCTATTGCTATGTAAGTAGTGGGTGGAAGGAGAAGAAAATTTAAGAAAAGAATGTAGCAGTCTTTTCATATACTTTGAACTTAAGACCTGAACTTTTACTTTGTATTTTCTTCAAAAGCAAATTGAGTAACATTCAGTTTTGTCTTAAAATAATTATCCCATTGTTGTTTTTTTATAAAAATAGTTTATCCACATCATTTTTAAAATTCACGCAGTACAGAGAGGTATTAGAGGCAGCAGCTAAACTAAAACCATACCTAGAAGAAACATAACTCTTTCTGTATATATAGAAACAATGATGGATGAATACATAGATAAATATTTTGTGCCTCTAGTCTTTGAAATGATGCTTGGATTACTTTACATAATTAATTAAAAAATGTATTGAGGAATAAATGAAAGGTACATTTTTTCCTGGAGCCACTCTGCCTTTCAGAATCCAAGTTCCACCTTTGTATGACCTTGAAAGAGTCCTCAGTGTCCTCATCTGTAAAGTGGTAAAAATAATATTCCCCATTATCAAAGACATTCTTCAGTGTAATTTATGGTTTAGTTTTTGCTCACCATGTGCAGCAATACAAGATAGAATGATTCCTAATAGAATACGGTGTCAGTGCCAGAAGTTTTACCAATTACTGCTTCAACACCATCCAGAGAAAACATCAACACAGTGAAATAGCAAAGAAAGCCTCAGTAGTGTTATAAAGATAGTTTTGATGGTACAGATCCCTGGACTGTTCATGAAACAGTCATTTTGAGAATTGAACTCTACAAACCACTTCTTGCCAAAATGGAGATTGTAATCAGAATTCTCAGGATTTTTTTGTCATCTTGTTTCTGCAAATTTGCCTGTGGATATGGATGAATATTTTGTCTCTTTCTGTGATCACTGCTTTTATAGGTTTATGCTTGAGGCAGATTGTTGTTTCCTTATATAGTTGTGCTAATGAATACATAAGAATTTTCTTTTTCTTTCTTTTTTATTGACTTTCTTTCTTCCTGCATTTTACTACATACTGGAGTTTGAGGCATTCTATTGTTAGGTAATGTTTCAACACTTTCATCCAGACTTGTATTTTAAGTTCTAAATTAATTAAAAATCATTACTTTTCTTTTTTATTGTAATAATTTTTTTTTTACTTTTTATTTTAAAGACATTAAAAATAATTCTAAAAACATTAGAAACAATACAGAATTTAAAAAACAATACAATAGGAATTGAACAATGCTTTATTTCATATTGTTGTCTTAAAATAGTTGTTTAGATTATTAGATATAAGCTTGCAAAATTGGCCTAGAATGTTAAGCATTAAATGTTCACTTCAATAAATCAATAAGAGTTAGTTATTATCTTAACTATCTTTTGTGTGTATATATCTATATGTATATTATCTATATCTATCTCTACCTCTATGTCTGTATGTAATCTATATATATCTTACTGTTATGTTTTGGTGTTCTTTCTTTTTGAGGGCTTTATCAGTCAGGGTCTTGTGGAAACAAAGGCACTACAAGAATTATGAAATGCTACACAGAGGACCCCCAGAACTCTGCCAAGAGTCTAGTACATTTAATTAGCAAATTCAGTAACATAACAGGATACAAAGCCAACACCCTAAAATCAGAAGCATTTTTGTACACAAACAATGAACAGAGAAATTGGGGAAACCATGGCTTTCACTATAACACCCCCCCAAAACGAAATACTTAGAAATAAATCCACAAAGGAAGTAAAATATTTATACAGTGAAAATTGTGGTACTCTGAGAAATGAGATGAAAGAGGATTTGAGAAAATGGAAAGATATTCCATGCTCCTGGATAGGAAGAATAAACATGGTAAAATGGCCATATTCCCAAAAATTTTCTACAGATTCAATGCAATCCCATTTAAATTACCATTAGTATACCTCAAAAAGCTAGAGAAAACTTTCCTCAAGTTCATTTGGAACTAGAAGAGACAAAGAATATCAAAAGCAATCCTGGGAAACAAAGGAAAGGTAGGAGATATCACAATCTGTGACCTGAAATTATCCAATAAAGCTACTGTGATAAAATCAGCATGGTACTAGAATAGAGACAGACCTGAGGATTAATGGAACAGATTATAAGATGCAGATAGAACTTTAAACACACTCAGCCACCTTATCTTTGATAAAGGGGCCAAATATGTTCACTGGAAAAATAGCCTCTTTAATAAATGGTGCTGGAAAAAACTGGCTTTCCATGCCCACCATCATGCATAAAACTACTGTCAAAATGGATTACAGAGAGCTGGTGAGGTAGCTTTCACAAGCTCAGGGACTAAGGTTGGATTCCTGGTCCCACATGCTGCACCAGCCCCAACCCCAAGGTGCACTGAGCCTATGACCTAGTCCAGGCATGGTGGTGCACACCTGTAATCCCAGAAATGTGGAGGCTGAAAACAGGAGGATCATAAAAGTCCAAGCTGCATAGTGAGACCCTCTACCAAATACATAAAATAAAAAAAAATGATCAAGTATTTAAATATTAAAAGAGAAACAGTAAATCTTCTGGAAGAAAATGTAGGTAGAAATCTTAAGGACATAGGAGTAGGTAGAGAGTTCATGAACAAAACCCAAATTGTATAGGAAGTATTCAAAGAATCAACACTGGTATCCCATCATTTTGAAAACTTTCTGCACTATAAAGCAAAGCTCTAACATAGAAAAAGAAAACTCACAAACTGGAAAAAATTATAGCCAACTATCCCTCCAACAAAGATCTTCTGTTTAGAACATATAAAGAATTTTTAAAAACAAGTCACCAACCCAAATTCAATGACCCAGTTAAAAAAAAATGGGCATCTGAGATGAATGTACACTTTTCAGATGAAGAAAGACAAATGACAAATCAATATATGAAAACATGTTCAACATCACTGGTCATTCAATAAGTGAAAATGAAAACAACACTGAGATTCTATCTTACCCTAGAAAGAATGACTCACATGAAGAAGTCAGCCATTAATAAATGCTGGAGGGGGTGTGCAGGAAAAGGAACCCTTTTCCACTGTTGGTACCACCACTGTGGAGATCAGTGTGGAGATTGCTCAGAATCTAGGACTGAAGGTCCCAATCAAGCCAGCTATTCCTCTCCTAGATATTTTCCCAGAAAAACTGAAAACATCATGCTGCAGGGATATATGTGCACCCATGTTTAATAGCAGCACAATTTGTTATAGCTAAATCCTGGAAGCAATCCAGATGCCCATCAATTCAAGAATGGATGAAGATGTGGGATTTTTTACACAATTCAGCTATAAAACAGGATAAATTTGAGTCCTTTGTTGGTAAATGGATGCAAGTACAGAACATACTCTTCAGTGAAATAAATCGGATCCTCATGTGCAAACCATCGTTTTGTTTCCTTAGTGTGAGAACCTGAAAGAAAAAATGAAATCTGAAGGGTGAAATAGATACTGGGAAAGGGCATGAATTTATTCAAAAGGAAGGAGTTACTGAGTTGAGGAGAAGACAGGAGAGTGAGGGAAAGAGACATATCTATGTGTGTAAGCAGGATGGTTTGGACAACTATACTGTGCATTTCTGCTGGTCTGTGGAAAGCAACAGTAGTGTTTAATTTGTTTTGCATCCTTTTTTCAATTGTACTTTTTCTCTTCTTAAGTTCTTATACATTTATTTCTTTTTTCCTTCCAGTTTTGCATGCAAACATCTGGTAATATAAATTGCCAGTTGGAAGGAAAAACTATGCACTACAACAAATACTGTGAAATTCATATTACTTTGTTAAGTGAAATTCTGTATCACTTGTAATTTTTTCTGTTTTAACATTGTTCTGTACTCTTTAAACAATAAAACATTTTTTAAAAGAATTATGTAATAAAAGACTTAATATAGGTCTTTGAGGAAAACTGGGGAAGTAGAAGTCTTAAAGATTGGAGGTTCAGAGATGAAGTTACAGTTGTTCAATTTCAGAAGCCTGTCTAGCCCCCAAAACAGTATTATAAAGAAGGAATTTATCGAGAGATCTATAAAAATCTGCTGCCTCTGAACAACCTCAACTTCCATCTGTCCACAGCCAAGTTTCTGTGTAGATTTGTGGCCACTAGTGTTCAGCAATGCCAGTAGTCAAGACGAAAGCTATATATAGAGAAGAAGAGTAATAAAAAGCTGGCATTTGCCAGGACTCTTTCCTGTTTTTGACTATCTGAAAAAAATTTCATACAGTATGGCTGTTGCCATGTATTTACTTTCCAAATTCCACTTAATTTCTTCACTTGACCGACTCTAATGTGGAAGCATCTGAAGAAGAGAATTATGGAAAAGTTATTTGCAGTTTAGCTACACTGACTATGAACTGAAGCCTCCACAAACCATGGGCCAAACTAACCCTTCTTTTGTCAGTTTTGGATGTCAGGTGTTGTGTCTCTGTGGCAAGAGAGTGAGATCCTACCTGACCACGTGGTTCAGAAACCTTTATAATAGCTTGTAAGCCGGGCATGGTGGCGCATGCCTGTAATCCCAGCACTCGGGAGGCTGAGGCAGGAGGATTGTTGTGAGTTCGAGACCAGCCTGAGCTACAAAGTGAGCTTAAGGCCAGCCTGAACTGCATAGTGAGACCCTGTCTCAAAAAGACAAAAAATAAAAAATAATATATATATATATATATATATATATATATATATATATATATATATATATATATATATAATAGCTTGTAGGCAGTGTTTGGAAACATTTGGAGATACAGTGGTACCTTGGTTCATGAACTTCATCTGTTCTACACTTTGGTGTAAAATGGCCACATCAGTGTTTGTATGGAAAGATAGCTGCAGATGTGTTTATCACCTAATGTGGAGTTTGTGGATGGAACCAAAATTTTGTCAGACTCACTTGTTTGAAAATCAAACTGTTAAAAAAAAAAGAAAGAAAAATATCAAACTGTCATTGTACAGAAGCATTCATAGCTGAGGTATTACAGTAGCAGTTGGAGAAGTAGTCCTACAGTGATGTGAGCAGAACTTGATGAGAGAATCGGATCAGAGCTGAGAAGACTCAGACAGTAATGCAGACAGAAAAGACCAGACAAGAGGTTTAGTTGGGAAGGACTCCACTGGCAGACTCCAGGCTACATATGTTATGCTCTGGAAAAAAAAATTGTCTGTATTTTTCTCATCTACAGATACTTTGCAGATGACTGAGATTAAGAGTCTCTGATTCATTAATCTGACAAAGGAAATTTCAAGGCAGCCAGATATTTAGGCAGGATAGTGTGTTGGGAGCTTTTAGCCAGTGCTATTTTGGAAATCAAGAGCAAAGCACTGAACAGAAGGTTTTTTAAAACTTTTAAGTTTGGAACAGAAAGTAAATTCCAGTAAAGTTTAGGCCTACAAAGACAGAACAGAGAAGAATTTGGTTATTGAAAATATTAGCATTAAGAAGAAACCAAGAACTTTATTTTGCTGTTGTTTTGTTTTGTTTTCTTGAGACAGGGTCTCACAGCTCAGGTTGGCCTCATGCTCACTTTTGTAGCCCACAGGCTGGTCTTGAACTCATAGTGATTCTCCTGCCTCAACCTTCTGAGTGCTGAAATTACCGAGGTGCACACACCCAGTTCCAGGTCCAATACAGCATGCATGATAGTGATCAAACTCAGGTCCTCGTGCTTGCCAGGTTGGTGCTTATGCCTCTGAGCTATTTTCCCAGCCCCAAATCCAAACACTTTTTTTTTTAAATGAATCTAGTACAGCATTTTCAGGGTTTCACGACACAGATCAGACTTGTAGTGATCCTCTTGTTTCAGCCTCCCAAGCACTGGGATTACAGGTGTGTGCGGCCACCACACCTTGTCCGTTGTTTCAACTGCTATCTCTGTACCCCAGAAGCAGGGCCATCATGGCATACTGGGGATCGAACTGTGGTCCCTGCATCTGCCTAAGCAAGTGCTCTATTTCGCTAAGCTATCTGGCTAGCCCTAAAGCCAAGTATTTTGGATGTGGACAGTACACGGAAGTCTTTAAGGGAATAAAATAAAAAGAATCCAAAGATCCTCACCCTTTCTAGATTCAAAAGGGGAAAAATGAAAGACTGTTTTGAGAAGAGTGCTTCAGGGCACCATGTTCCAGAATAGTGGTAGCCTAGAGACGGAGAATTGATGCCCCAGGATTCAGTTCATTGTGTCAGCCATCCAGGCACTCACAGGCCTCTGCAACCACCAGCAAAAGGCAAAAGGGCTTGGATGCTGCTCCCGCTGGTACAGACCTCAGCATTCGCCACATGTTGTAGTTTTAGATGCATGCAGAATGCAAGACTTGTGAGGTTAGAGCAGTTTCCGTATGCTGCTGAGAGGGCAGTGAGTAAAGCTGTAAGGGTGAAGCCGGCAGTCCAAGGGAGATCCCAGGATTTTGGAAAAGTCAGGAATGTGGAACATCTGAATAAAACCTTCCAAAAATGGGCAAAACCAGGCCATGATGGCTACAATCATTAGCAGTGCCATATAGGTGAGGCCACCCAAGCCCATTGGAGTATGTGTCTTGCCACAGATTGCCCTTCATGCTGAACATGAAATTATGGGACTTAATGCTTGCACCTGCTGGATTTTGGTGTTTTTGTCCCATTCCTTTCTGTCTTCCTATTTCTCCATTTGGAATGGGGGTGTTTATGCTGTGCCTTTTTATGTTGGCAGTATAGCTTTCTTTTAATTTTTGTAGTTTACAGCTGAGAGTCTGCCTCAAATCTCAAAGACTATGGACTTGGACTTTAAATTAATACTGAAACTGTTAAGACTTCGGCAACTTTAGGGCTGAAAGCATTTTATGTGAAGGGATGCCCATGAGTGTTTAAAGGACCTGGAGCAGAATGTTATGGTTTATATCTAAATATTCTCTCAAAGCTTCATGGATTCATACGTGGAGCTTTTAGGAGGTGACTGATCACATGTGTTGGGGGGGACTACTCATCAGTGGAATATTCCACTGATGAGTTTTTAGCTAAAAATGATGTTGGGAGATGAAGCTTGGTCAAAGGAGGTGGGTCGTTTTTTCACAACAGGTTTACCCCGAGAGCACAGGTGTAGTGAAAGCCACCACTAAATCCAAGGCACCATGGGAAAGGAAAAGACTCCCATTAATATAGTCGTCATTGGACACGTGGACTCTGGCAAGTCTACCACCACCGGCCATCTGCTCTACAAATGTGGTGGCATCGACAAAAGGACCATCAAAAATTTTGAGAAGGAGGCTGCTGAGATTGGGGAGAGTTCCTTCAAGTATGTGTGGGTGTTGGATAAGCTGAAAGCCGAGCATGAGTGTGGTATCACCATTGACATCTCCCTGTGGAAATTTGAGACCAGCAAGTATTATGTGACCATCATTGATGGCCCTGGACACAGAGACTTCATCAAAAACATGATTACAGGCACATCTCAGGCTGACTGTGCTGTCCTGATTGTTGCTGCTGGTGTTGGTGAATTCGAAGCTGGTATCTCCAAGAACGGGCAGACCGGTGAGCATGCCCTTCTGGCTTACACACTGGGTGTGAAACAACTAATTGTTGGTGTTAACAAAATGGATTCCATGGAGCCACCCTACAGCCAGAAAAGATACGAGGAAATTGTTAAGAAAGCCGGCACCCACATTAAGAAAATTGACTACTACCCTGACACCGTAGCTTTTGTGCCAATTTCTGGTTGGAATGGTGAAAACATGCTGGAGCCAAGTGCTAACATGCCTTGGTTCAAAGGATGGAAGGTTACTCGTAAAGATGGCAATGCCAGCGGAACCACACTGCTTGAAGCTTTGGATTGCATCCTCCCACCCACTCGCCCCACTGACAAGCCTTTGCAGCTGCCCCTCCAGGATGTCTACAAAATCGGTGGTATTGGCACTGTCCCTGTGGGCTGAGTGGAGACTGCTGTTCTCAAACCTGGCATGGTGGTCACCTTTGCTCTAGTCAGTGTCACAACTGAAGTCAAGTCTGTTGAAATGTGCCATGAAGCTATGAGTGAAGCTCTTCCTGGGGACAATGTGGGTTCAAACATCAAGAACATGCTTGTCAAAGATGTCCGGCATGGCAATGTGGCTGGTGACAGCGAAAATGACCTACCAATGGAAGAAGCTGGTTTCACTGCTCAGGTGATTATCCTGAACCATCCTGGCCAGATCAATGCTGGCTATGCCCCTGTCCTGGATTGTCACACAGCTCACATTGCTTGCAAGTTTGCTGAGTTGAAAGAAAAGATTGATTGCCAGTCTGGTAAGAAGCTGGAAGATGGGCCCAAGTTTCTGAAATCTGCTGATGCTGTCATTGTTGGTGTGGCTCCAGGCAAGCCCATGTGTGTTGAGAGCTTCTCTGACCTCCCACCTCTGGGTCATGTCGCTGTTTGTGATATGAGACAGACAGTTGCTGTGGGTGTCATCAAAACTGTGGATAAGAAGGCTGCTGGAACTGGCAAGGTCCCCAAGTCTGCCCAGAAATCTCAGAAGGCTAAGTGAATATTATCTCTGATATCAACCATCCTAGTCTTAATCAATGGTGGAAGATCAATCTCAGAACTTTTTCTCCCAATTGGCCATTTAATAGTAAAAGACTGGTTAATGATAACAATGCATTGCAAAACCTTCAGAAGGAAAGAATGAATGTTTCATGGACTTTTTGTGTGGAGGGACAGTTTTTAAGTTATTAATTTTTAAAATCAATATTTTAATGGAAACAACTTAACCAAAAATCTGCCACAGAATTTTGAGACCCATTAAAACAAAGTTTAATGATAAAAGAAAAGAAGGAGGTGGATCACTGGTTGCATGGCCTGAAAGGGTGTATCTGCCTTCTTCCTCCCTGTGCTCTCCGCCTGCCATGCCATTAGCTGCTTTTCCTCTTCCATAATGCCCTGCCTTGGAGCCAGCCAACTATGGTCTGAAACCTCTACAAAGTAGGAGCCAAAATAAACCTTTCCTCTTTAAGTTGTATCAGGTAGTCTATCTCAGCAACTAGAAAGTAACTGAGATATTCTTTTTGTAACAGTATGCTGTCTAATCATGATAATCTTCTCTACTTTCATAAATACCAAGAGCATAAACTTTAACAACTTTTCTGAAGCATATCATTTTTTTCCCCATTTATGTATTTGGTACAGAGTCTCACTACACAGCTCAAACTCATAGTGATCCTCCCGTTTTCAGCCTCCCCAGTGCTGGGATTAAAGGCATGCACCACCATGCCTGCACTCAGTTGCGGCACCCTGGGAACAGGGCCAGAATGGTGGATTGGATCAGGGATCAAACCTGATGCCCGCACTTGCCAAAGCAGGCTGTTAGTCAGCTGAGCTACCTCATTGGCCCTAGAGTACCAATCTTATAACAATCAATGTATTTATACTTTAGAAATGTCTTGGGGTTGGGGAGATGGCTCAGTGGAATAAACACTTCCCTGGCAAGCACAAGGGCCTGAGTTCAGTCCCCAGTTCTGCCAAAGAAAAAAAGAAATGTCTTACATACGAAAATATATTGTCATTCTTTATCTAATCCTGGTCAATTTTTTCATAAGCCAAAATATTTTCTTATAATAAATTTAAAGGATATTTCCAACTGATAGAACACACTGCTGAATGATTGTTTATTATGTATTAATGTATGAAAAATGATTTCATTTCTTAGGATTCATTTATGATAACATTCTTTCTCTAAATATAATCATATGTTTCCTTTCATGTGAATTTATTTGCTTTTTATCAGAAAAGCAGGAGAAAATTGGCAGTGCATGGCAAGCTTGAATACATAACCCATCTGATTTGAAATGTCAGGATGTTATTGCTAGTAGGCCATAGGAGAGAAACACCTGCTAAGGGTCACAAGAGCAGCAAAGTACTTTAATTAAAATTCCCATTGAGCTTCCTGTAACTTGTGATAATTGTAATTATGGCCTAAACAAAGAGTTTGAAGATGAGAATATCAATTTCCATAAAAAAGAAATAAATTATGTGAAATGACATATTCAAGAGCTTATATTTTAGTTGTGAAGGTAATACAACATGAGGCTTCATACTTAAATTTTATAGATTTTATCAGAATGGTTCATCCTTTGCAATATGTGACATTTAATTAATGCTTTAGGATACACTGATATTTTAAATAAGATTTTTGTTTTCATTCTTTTTAGCTATAAAGTTGGCATTTGGGGAAGTTCTATTATTCCCTCAATTAAAATACATTTCAATAAAATTACTCCCCAAGTTGCCAATACCATAAAATAAAAAAATTATTTACCTATGAAATTATGTAATTTTGTTACTGAAAGGAGTCAAATAGATTTTCTGCTTCTTGCTTCTCAGAGTATGGTCCGTGTTCTAGCAATCCTACCATCACCCAAGAGGCTTTAGTAAGTATAGAATCTCATGCCTCATTTCAGATTTTATGACTCACATGCTGCATTTGAAAAGAACAAATTTTTTAATTTTGATGAAATATAATTTAACAAACTTATTTTTATGGAATATTCTTCTGATGCCAAGTCTAATAAATTTTTAAAAATTTGTACGTAGTTGGTGCAGGGTCTCATTATGCAGCTCAGACTTACAGTGATTCTCCTGCTTTCAGCCTCCCCAGCGCAGGGTTACAGGCATGCGCCACCATGCTGGTCTCCTCAGTGGCCAGGTCAGCACGCCTGGGGTCGGGGCCGTGCCACATGTGCTGCCAGTGGGGGAACCCTGGTCCCTCCACTTCCCTAAGCAGGTTCTTAGTCCACTGAGCTATCTCACAGGCCCTCATAATATTTTTCTTAGCCTTAATCCTAACAGATTTCCTCCAACATTTTGAAAAATGTTTCATAGTTTTGTAATCTATTTAAGTTTAACATGAGGCAGTTCTAGGTTGATTTATTTGCCTACAGATATCTGATTGCCCCAGTCCTGTTTGTTGAAAAGGCTATCATTTCTCCACTGAAGATTTTTGCAGCTTTGTAAAAAAAAAGATTCAGTTGGTCGTGTTCATATGAATCTGTATTTGGGTTCTTTACTCTGGTTTCTTAATCTATGTGGCTATCTACATCAGCAACTCAGTCTTGATATTGTACCTGTGCTGAAATTACATAGGCCAATTCCTCCCACAATACTTTTTCAAAATCCTCTACCTATTCTACTTAATTTTTCTTTCTATAAGAAGCAATATTACCTTCTATATAAAGCAATATTCCTTTAAAGCAACATTGTCTGTATGTGCAAAAAGGTGTTTTAAGGAGAACTGATGGCAATGTATCTTTCACTGTAATTATTTTTTAAAGTTTAAATAGTCACCACACATTGCATTCATTCCTCTTAGATACAAGGAAAGAAAAATTGAAAGAGCTGTTGTCTAAGGGCTGAACCAGAATCAGGCGAGATCTGGTAGATACAGGGGATAAGGACACACTGTATGTTATTTGACAAAGATTTCCATAGCAGAAGGGATATGTGACAGGAGTGTTACTAGGATAGAGGATGAAACCGTTTGATCATTTCTTGGGCTGTTTTCTGCACAAACCATTTTGTAAAGGTTTTAGTAAGCTCATAATATGAAGAGTTGAACATAGAGTTGAACAAACTCAATTCCTAAAATTCCATCAAGATTAAAATACACAGACACACACACACACACACACACACACACACACACACACACACACACACACATAAATCTTCATTTATATGCATTTTATTTTGTTTTTCAAGCAAAGAACTGGGTGGTTTCCATTGAGAACTCGGGAAACTTGGTCCCAGAATCATCATCATAGACCCAGTTTTCATTTCCTGTGATAACAACTTTAAAAGTTGGAATCTGGGGCCAGGGAGATAGCTCAGATAAGCATCTACCTGGTAAGCACAAGGACCCGGATTTGATGCCAGTACTACATGCCATGCTGGCTCCTGTGCCATGCCTGGCCAAACCAGGTTTGGTGGCACACTGCAGACCTGTAATCCCAACACTGGGGAGGCTGAGATAGGAGGATCACTATGAGTCCAGGCTGTATATACCAAATAAATAAATAAATCTTCTGAGAAAAAACTGATATCTGAAGCAGCAGGATTGTACATCTCCAATAAATGCACTGCTCATGTTCCATGATTTATGACACATCTTTTTGAACCAGAGCTTACAAATGACTAATTAGTCAGTCAAAACAGAGCAAGCTGAAATTTGTCTCACACTGTTGCTAAGGTCCCAAGTGCTGCTTCTGGTCCTGAGCATTCTTGTTCCCATTGTATGGCACACAGCAGGAGCAGTCATTATATTTGGGTGTCACATCTTGTATGTTTTGTAAGATTTGCATGAAATTATTTAAATTTTTGTAGTACTGCATTCTCTCTCTCTCTCTCTCTCTCTCTCTCTCTCTTTTTTTTTTGGCTGGCTCAGGATGCCTTCAAGGCCAGTCTGGCATGGTTTGACGATCTGGGAATCGAACCACAGCTTCCCGATGATTACTTAGTTTAAGAAGTCACTTAAACAACTGAGCTAACAGGCAGGCCCCCAGTACTGCATTTTTTATGTATATGCATTCATTGCTCGTATATATGATAGAAACAATTTGTATTTTTGTATCCTATAATTATCTTCAGATCAATAATTAGTTCTATGAGTTTTCTGTAGATACCTTTGTAGTTTCTACACAGAATAATTGTACTTGCAGTTATTTGGAGTCAGCTGCAGTTTTATCTCTTTCTCTCTGATCTGTTTTATTTGTACTTCGTCTTGCTGATATTGTAGCCTGGTTGGAAAGCCTAGTAACTGTGCTGAACAAACATGATGAGCCCTTTCCTTGCTCCACACTGCAGGAGAAAAGTAGTTTTTCATTATTAAATGCAATGTCAGCTCTAGAATTTTATAGATAGACTTCATGGAAATTAAAAAGTGTACTTTTATTCTTCCTTTCCTGAGTTCATTTTTACCTAAATGATGTTGGATTTTTAAAGAATTTGTTGCATAAATTGATCACATACATTTTTCTTACTTAGCTCCTTAATATGGTAGAAGACATCAATCAGATTTTGAATATTAAAACAGGCATGCAATTATGGGGTAAACCTTGCTTTGTCATGGTGTATAATTATTTTTTTAAAATGTGTTTTAGTACAGGGTCTACAGGGTGTCATTACACGGATCGGACTTGTAGTGATCCCCTTGTTCTAAGTCTCTCAAGTGCTAGGATTATGTCCAGTCTCTCTCTCTCTCTTTCTCTCTCTCTCTCTCTTTCTCTCTCTCTCTCTTTGTCTCTCTCTCTCTTTCTGTGTTTTACATATACTTATTTTTATAGGTCACTGCATTCCATTTGATAGAATTTGGTAAGGATGGTTGTAACTATATTCACTATTGTGTGTTATCACAATAGTGACTTTCTTGTGCCTTTTTGGGGGCATTTTATTTATTGATTTAGTCAGTTAGTTATCGTCATGGTACTTTTTTTGGTCATGGTAGTTGTGTCGTAGCAGTTTCTGTGATCTTTGGGGAGTTATTTTATTTAAGTGGTTATATTTAAATGTATATTTAAATGTATATTTTATTTAAGCGGTTATGTTTAAATGTTTGCAGTAGATTCATGTTGTTCTTTCAATGTCTTCAGCGATATTTTCTGCTTCACCCCTAATTTTTTTTTTTTTTGAGAAACTGGGGATTAAACTCAGGCCCTTGTGCTTGTCAGGGAAACATTTATTCCACTGAGCCATCTCCCTGGCCCCTTCACCCCTAATATTGATAATCTGACTTCTCTTTTTAATTTGTCAACAGTCTTAGAGGTTTATCAATTTTATTGATGTTAAGTCCAAATTTTTATTGCTTTTTTTTTGCTTTCAACTGATACCTGCTATTATCTTTATATTTTCTCCTTTGTTTTACTTGACTTTGTTCTTTTTCATCTAAAATAAAAATAAGGATGTACGAGTGTAGATTTTGAGATTCTTTCTTTTTTTTTTTTTTTTTTTTTTTTTGCTGCAACCCAACCTGGGGGCAGGGCTGATGTGGCATGTGGTGTCAGAGATCAAACCTCAGTCCCTAGACTTGCCTAAGCTTGCCTGAGCAGGTGCTTCAGACCACTGAGCTATCTAACTGGCCCCTATTTCTAATGTATAAACTTAATGCTTTAAATTTTCAAGAGAACTGTTTTAACACAAATATTCATATGTTTTACTTATTTTAATTCAATGTGTATTTTTATTCCCCTTAAGATTTTGAATGTGATTCATGGATTATATATAAACGTTTTGTTTAGTTTTAGCAGTTTGGAGATTTGCTTGTTACCTTCTGTGTTTATTACCATCACGATCCAATTAAGAACAGGAAACAATAGCCTGTATAATTTTATGTCTCCTAAATTCATTCGGTTTTTTTTTTTTTTTTGTCTTTTTTTGAGACAGGGTCTCACTGTGCAGTTCAGGCTGGCCTTAAGCTCACTTTGTAGCTCAGGCTGGTCTCGAACTCACAACAATCCTCCTGCCTCAGCCTCCCTAGTGCTGGGATTACAGGCATGCGCCACCACGCCCGGCTCATTTGGGTTTGTTGTATGGCTCCAGTATTGTTCTGCTGAAGGGTTCCACACTGGGCCTGTGCTGTGGGTGGTTTCAGGGTCCAGAGGCCTGGGTGGTCTCATTCCTTATCTTTTATTTTTTGAAGGTATGAAATGGTTAAAAAAATAGAAAGAAATGAGGCAAAACTTCATTAAAGGTAATAGGAATTTGACAGTGGTTATTGTATTGCATGTTATCTTCAAATCAGTTGTTTAGATTAGCAAAACAACTAAAAGTGGTTTTAAAAATTTATAAGAAATTAAAAAGAACAAGTTTTTAAAATTAAGCAGTAATTTCTCTTTTAAGTTGTCTTCTTTTTTTTGGATGCAAATTCTCACTACACAGTTCAGACTCTTAATGATCCTCCTATCTCAGCCTCCTAAGTGCTGGAATTTACATTGTGCCACCATGCCCAGTTTCGGGTTGGGTCCTTGGGCTTGCCAGGCAGGTACTTAGATCATTGAGCTATCTCCCTAGCCATGAAATTGCCTTTTTTGTTTCTTCTGGTCTGCTCAGCCTGCCCTAGGGTAGGGCTGGCCCCACAAGTGATGCTGGGGATCAAACTGTGATCCCCTGTGCCTACCTAAGGTTGACTAAACAGGTGCTGTAGACCACTGAGCTATCTTGCATGAGCTTTATTTCCACCTTGAAATTTCCTTTTAAAGCCTTATTTTAGAACCATTTATTTTCTTCTCTAAATACTCCCCTTAATAATCTAAATAAAGCTTTTTTCCATTGTTTCAAGAAAACAGTGAAGTATTTAAAATTATCACAAGAGTAAAATGCTACTGCTGTTTCCAATACCAATATGGCAAAATGGTTAAGAATCATGAGAGGATTTGAAACAGATATTCTTGAATTTGCATTTTACTTTGCCATGTTCTGAGTTGTGTTCCTTCTCATAAATCAGTTATGCCATGCATAAATTTGGGATAATTAATGTCCCCACTTTGTAAGATTAATGAGAATATTAAATATGAAGATGAAAGTGCTTAACAAGAAGTCCTATTTAGTGAGATCAGCAAATATTTGTTGTTAGAAGTGCTGGTGGGACAGCTCAGCAGACTAAAGGACCTGCTTATACCAGCTTATGCAAGCCTGGGGACTGCAGTGGGAACCTTGGCACCATATGCTGTGCCAGCTCCAATCCCAGGGAGGCTGAGCTGACCAGAGTCTGGGTGAGTCTCTTCCAAGTTGCAAGGTCACTTTGTCTTCCATCTTATCTCCTTGAGGGCCTGGCCCTGTCTGACTGCCTATAATATTTCTATCTAACTTGGCTGCCTGCAACAAATGGGGCCAGGTATGGTGTTCTGGGGAGGCTGAGACAGGAGGATCACTGTTGTAACTCAAAAATCAAATGACAATGAGGCAAGTCCTAAAAGAAAAGAAGCACTTTATTTAAGCTGGTACCCAGCGGCGAATTCTCACATCCAGCACAGAGAGGTACGTCAAGCATTTACAGAGTCAAACACTATTTAAGCTTAAAAATTGCAAAAGCAGGGGAGGGGTGGGGATATTCCTGTAAAGTGGCAGGGTCATTAGTTCAGCATTGGGTGGGGTGTGGGGTCGCAAGTACACAGAGTTTGTCAAGATGCTCAAAACTAAGGAGCCAGGGAGATGGCTCAGTGGAATAAACACTTCCCTGGCAAGTGCAAGGGCCTGAGTTAAATCCCCAGTTACGCCAAAAAAAAAAAAAAAAAAAAAAAAAAAAAAAAAAAAAAAAAAAAAAAAAAAAAAAAAAAAAAAAAAAAAAAAAAAAAAAAAAAAAAAAAAAAAGAAAAGAAGATACTCAAAAATAGGGAAGGGGTGCAGATGCCCAGGGAGTTGGGAGGGGCAGATGCATACAAAACAGGAACACGGTGAGGTTAGAAGGGCAACAAAATGGAGTCAATTTTGTCAGGGTATAACAATCACTGTGAGTCTGAGCTGCGTATGAGACCCTGTACCAAATACATAAATAAATTATTAAAAAAAAAATTGAAAGATAGCTGGGCCAAGTTTGTGTTCTGTAAAACAGAAGAATGAATGTTAGGAACAATGGAGGTTAAGAGCAGAATATATTTATAAAGGGAAAGGAAAGCTCCTGTCTGATAGGACAGAATGGACATCCAAGCCGGTTGCCAGGGAAGCTGCCTTTTCTAAGGATTTTTATTGAGTAAAACAATGAGGTGAGGTGGACTAAGGTGTAAAACATAGCAACTCACACATCAGGTGGGACAAAATTGTGTCAAGCACAATTGCTCAGGTAAAATGGATTAAATCTAGCACCAAAAGGGGAATAGAGTCACACAGGGAGCAGACATGAATAGAGAACAGGAGCTTTTCCTGTAGGGGGTTGAGTCAGTGACTCTCAGGCTTCAGGGTGATGATAGCTATTTAGAATAGAATATCAATCCCTGATGCCCATCTCTGGGGAAGTAAGGGGCTGCATTCGTTTGTCTTGAGGTCTGACCCACTGTAGGATTGTAGGGCTCTCCCAAAGTTGCAAAGTCATCTCGTCTTCCATATTGTCTCCTTTGAGGGCCTAGCCCTGTCTGATTGCCTCTAATATTTCTGTCTAACTTAGCTGCCTGTAACAATGCCACATTCCATTCATGCCCTTCCTTAGTTTTTGGCCTCCTTTGTCCTTTCTCTTGACCAATTCTTATGTCTCATTTTAGTTTGCTAAATATTTTAAATGAAGATTACAGGTTGACACAAGAAACATCTTGGGAGGGCCATGAGATAGTTCAGTGGTCTGAAGTGCCTGCTCAGGCAAGGTGAGGCAGATGCAGGGGACCGAGGTGTGATCCCTGGCACCACATGCTGCACCAGCCTCGTACTTAGGGCTGGGCTGGCCAAAAAATCAATGAATAAAATAAAATACAGTAACTACACAGCATATATGTTGAATAAATTCTAAAAGGCAAATTATTAAAAATCTATTGGTTTTCCTACAAAATTAGTGCTTTTTTGTTTTTTATATTTTCTTTTGAGATCTCTATCCCTCCTCTCCCAAAACAACTGCTTGATGTAGTATCTTCAATGAGGATTTTTTAGGGGACTAACTTCACTTAAATCATGTAATATTTACCTGTATGAGTTCTACCTATACTTAAATCATCAGTCACTTCGATTATTCATGAGTTAATGACATAGTTCCAGCTTTCAGGGTAGAAAAACCTAAAATGAATTCTATGGTCTTCAGTAATGGCTATGATTCTACATACTGTAGTATCTTTCTTAAGCTGAGTGATTCAGATAATCAACAGAATATTTCACCTTGTTAGGAGACAAATTTAGAGCATCTCTTTTCATATTATAATTTCACCTTGAATTCACCTACACACTTGTAGTTAAGAATAAAAAACATTCAACATAACCAAGGTCAGTAAGCTTGAATCAATTATCACAGCTTATTATTTGTGGTAATGTATTTACATAACAAGCTCTCTCCTCCTGAAGTATTTGTGAGGGTTAGAGACTGCTTTTCATTTCAGAATAAAAGAGCTCCCATCCACCCACACTAAGGACTACAGCAGTAATGGATTATTATTATTCATGACAGCCTATGCTAATTCATTGACTTTTAAATGCAAAGAAATTAGAGACAATGAAATGAATAGTTTTATGTTCTCTGAATTTATCATTATTTGTCATACTATAAGCCTTCAACTAAGTTCTATATATTTTATAGGAAGTGTATTGTAGCAAGACTTCTGGATGAACCTATAATGATCATCATTTATACAGGGCTGTCAAAACATAAAAATAAAACATAAACAGCAATAGTTTTAAAGCTCCTATCTTTATGCTTTAGAAAGTTAAAATTTGGAGTCTCAAAAAATCTCAAGGATCAGTAGTAGCACACATTCATTTGTTCATGCATAATGTCATTCTTTTGACAAATATTTTTTGAGGGCCTACCATGAGCTAGATACTGTTATGAGTGTTATAGAAAATAAACAGGAAATCTTTCCTTCCATAAAAGAGATTGTATTTTCTGGTTTTTAAGTGTTTTTTTTTTTTTTTAACACAATTACATTATTTTGAAATGCCACTTTTATGATACACTGTACTTGATTTCTTGTCTATTCTCTTTCACAGATATATTAAATCTTTCCACTAACACCCTGTGTATGTTACATTTGGAGATTTATCTCCTTAGTCCATTTCCAATTTTTTTGATTATTGACAGCATGTGCATGCATATAAACTCAAGAGGAAATTTTCAAGTTCTAAACTATAATTTAATTGGATTTTTTCTTGAAATTATCTTAAATTAATGAATGAAAAAAATCATGTTGACAATATAATTTTCCAATACAAAAACATTGTCTATTTTTATTTGTGTATTTTGTATTTAATTTTTTTTTTTTTTATTAGTACGCTTGCCATACATAATGATCACATTCATCATGGGGAGTTTGTACCAGAACATAATGTATCTTTATCCTTCTTTTTTCCACTCTCCTCCCTTCAGCCCTCTTCTCTTCCCCCTTCACAATAGACACACAAGTTTAAGTATTACATGTTTCTCTTGTGTGGGAAACACACAGGGTAAGTAAGGAGAAAAATGGAGGACAGATATTGGGAAGGAGGAAAACCTTGTTCAGATGGGATAGATGAGGAGGAAGAAGGGAGGGAAAGGAACAGGGATTAACAAAAAAGACAAAAATGAAAAACATCTCTTCTTTACCTACTTATTCATAATTGTTTGTTGATGCACTGTTTTCCTCATAGTATTCCATACATTTTTAAACTTTGAATTGTACCTTTTTAAAATAATTTTTCGGCAGTCGCGTTGGCCGCCCGCCCCCGCTCAGGCCGACGTGGAAGTTGTGGCGGCTGACCTCGTAGGCTGGGACGGTTGGGGCCGCAGCCGGAGGCAGGCGAGCGGAGGTCACGGAGGAATCGCTGCCGAGTGAGGCGCGGGCGGACCGGCGCTCATCATGGGTGGCTTTTTCTCAAGTATTTTTTCCAGCCTCTTTGGAACCCGGGAAATGAGGATTTTAATTTTGGGATTGGATGGTGCAGGAAAGACCACGATTTTGTACATTGCAGGTTGGAGAAGTTGTTACAACTATTCCTACCATCGGCTTTAATGTGGAGACAGTGACGTACAAAAACCTGAAATTCCAAGTGTGGGATTTAGGGGGACAGACGAGTATCAGGCCGTACTGGAGATGTTACTACTCGAACACAGATGCGGTCATCTACGTGGTGGACAGCTGTGACCGGGACCGCATTGGCATC